>JAOANK020575418.1:0-12134 GCA_026257165.2 Telfairia occidentalis
TTCAACAACATCTCCATTAATCCCCACTCAAAGGTGATTAGTTTTTGCTAAGATAAATAAAAGATAGCAACAAATAAACATAAACAGTAAATGAGTTCATGGTAAAGTAAAATCCTAGAGAGTTTTAGAAATCAGTTTCTCTACAAATTCGATAGTCAGAATCGATTATTCTACTTTAGCCTTCACGAAGTTTCTGCCTTTTATAAACTCTTCTCTACAGAAATTCAAGAACAAAAGTAATGGTAGAAGTAATTTTTTGGAAAAAACTTGAAGATTCTAAAAATATTTATAAAACAAATTTGAACTAGCTACACTCTCTAATTGGTGGCCTTTTTTTTTTTTTTTTTTCTATTTATAGGTTTTCTGTTGTGACTAGGAAATCTATTATGTTAAATCACCCATGTGGCTCGCATCTGACAATTGATTAATTCTGCAAAAGAAATATTTGTTTCCATATTTGAATTTGTGTTATCTTCTTACGAATTTTTGTGTCCATTTTTGCTCCATAATTGCTCGATCAATAATTGTACAAAAATAATACTCCATCATTTATCTGCTTAATACAATATCTAGAATCATTAGTAATTAATCTTAAATTCCTTATATTTTATTCGAATGCTAGCATAAATAGAATGATGCAACAATATAAATGTCTCAAAAGTCTTATAAGCAAAACAAAGATAATTCAAGCAATTATGTCATATTTGAAAGATAGTTTACTTCAAAAAAAAAAAAAGATGAAATTAAGCCTAAAAGATTCATAATCACTCTCTTTTGGAGAGTTATCAAATCCCCAAACTTGAACTATTGTTTGTCCTTGCGTAATACTTTAGATTTCTGATGGTTCAAAAAGATTGTTCTAGCAACCAAAATCCTGTAGCACAATTAGATAAACAATTTAATGAAAGACTATTAACTATCCAACTATCTCACATCTCCTTCAAGTCAATCCCTTAGCTTCTCTTTACCTTTATGCACATGCCACAAATTTCAGTTATTTTAAAGGCTCTAACTCTTCATTAGCTTATTCCTAAGTCATCAACTCTACTGTGCAATCTCTCAATTAGATTCTCATTTTATTCCCTTATCTGTCCTGTTTTTGGATCTCCCAGATTTCAGTCTACACAAATTGCTCACAAAATGCTCTCTCAAAACATTTTCACACAACAGAGATTTTGTTACCTTCAAGTCATAGCCTTTTCCAAGACTCATCACTTATCAAGAATTTCATTCATATCCTTAGTAGCAACCTTCATGTTCTAACGATATAGTAACATTCAGGCAACACCTATCCCTCATAATTCCTTTTTTCTAAATATATATATTTTTTAATATTCACCTTTCTCCTAATTTTCAGAAAGAACACAAGTGTCTAAAGAGAGAGAAGTGTACTACCAAAAAGAGCGAAATGCACTTTTACAATTTCAGGATAATTTAGTAAGGTTCAAAAAGGACCAAAAGGGACACAACATCCCCAAACTTAAAATTTGCATTGTCCCCAATGTGCTAGATAATAAAGGTTAAGGGGAGAATCCACAAACTTTATCTAAAGACTCCTAAACAAGTTTTGATCAGGCAAACAAAATAATCCTCTAATTGTTGGAGTAAAGTTTCCTCAAAGATCAACTAGACTAAGAGCATTTCTTAAGACTAGGCAGAATAGGTGGACTTAGTTGTGCAGAAAGAGTCTGAGTCAATAAGCTTTCAACCCTAAGTAACAGAAACTAAGGTTCTCATACTTGTTTATTATTGTCTCTCACTAAAGGGTTTATCAGATTCTACTAATGTTGGTTCAAAAGGTTTGTGCAAAACAATTAAGTTGATCGTAATACTAAGAACAAATTAATTCAGCAGGACAATTTATTAACCCAACCAAAAAGATTTCATTTAATAGAAGCAGTGGGTTACAAACTTTGATTAAGAAGGGGGGAGGGGGGTTCATCAAACAGAAACTAAAAATTGAAAAAACAGAAAATATAAATATCATAACAGAAAATAACAAGAGTAAGTTTTTGAAAAGAGAAAAGGGACAACTAACAACCCTAAGTAGTATTCTTTGTCACAGTCATTCTTTAAATGGGGGATCTTACTTCTCATCGTCTTCTTCATGTATCACAGGATGAGGTTGGATCCATAAATTCATCAAGTCGTCAGGAAAAGGAGAAAGAGCTTCATCGAATGGTTTCGCAAAGTTTTCTTGAATTGTCTTTTTAAGATCCATGTCACGTCTAAGAGTCTAACTCCAATAGGTTTGAAATTGCGGCTCCTGAAACTCCATTCGACTCATCAGCAACTCCTATTGTTTCCATAGATGATGAATACTGTTGAGAAGTACTCCCACTCTAGGTATTGCCTTATCCCTTTATAGTCGTACAAGATTAACAGTGTCAATTACCCTCTTGTCAAAATAAAGGTATATCGTCTGGAAATATTGTAAATCAGCTCTCTTAATAGTACAGTAATTTAATGGTGTTGGGAAAAAATAACTTGCCTAATTTATTTTCTTAATAGAGATAAATGTTGGAGGCAATGATCTTCCCTACATCAATACTTAAGGAGTGAATGATAGAAATTACCAGAAAGATGCAGTCTTTCTTAATCGTTGAATCATGCGTTACTGGAAGCAGTCGGAGTTTAAGAAAAGATAATCAAATGTTTGCTTCAATTTTCAAGAAAACAGATTGAAACATTCGAGCACCGGTTGAAGAAATTTGCCATTGCACTCCTTCAATTCTCACTCTCTTAATGCAACATTTAATTGCTCTTGTAAGGGAACAATTGTCATCTCATTGTAAACAGCATGAGAGAAATCTTGGAGGTGGTAGATACTCTTATGGCTCCTGGCGATAAATCAATTGAAACTCTTCTTACCATCATCTCAAAACCATTAAACTCAACAAGATTAGTGTAAAATTCACAAACAATCCCAACAATAGCTGGTTCGGGTTTCCTACAGAAATATTTCGATGAATAATTAGTAATGGCAATAAAGATGAAGCGAGGGAGTTCGTCATTTGGTTTTAGAAATCCTCTTTCGGCTAGTAAGTCCATTTTCTTGATGTCTTCATATAGTCGGCAGGCATCATCATTGACCAAGCAATCATGAACAGGCAAACGGTGATCCAACAGTGGCTCATGCATGGGCTCCTTCCCTTTTCGTCGTGCCCTTTGGACTGGGCGGCACTGAAACAAAATCTTTGGGTGTTTCTGGGTTCCTTCATTCTCAGCCTTCTACTTTTTCTTACTCTTTTTCTTCTATTTTGATGAACATAGTGAAAAACTAGCGTGCATCTCTTCTTCAACGGCTTCCTGGTTCACAACAAGTTCTTTTTCTTGGACTTCCTTTACCGCAGGCGGTATGGAAACTTCTTGTTGAGCAACTTGCTCTGCTTCTTGTGGCTTCTCTGGTTCAATCTCTTAGTGGGCGTCCGGTTCAGTGATTGGTGTAGAAGATTTGCCTTCTTGAGTCATAGCTTGGACCGCACCTAAGATTTCTTCGATAATGGGTTGAACTTCGACTAGGGATGGAGGTTATTTCTTACCCTACTTTTTCTTATCTTTCTTTGGTGAAAGTGGTGAAGGAATAGTTTCTTCTGCTGGAAGAGATGCAAGAGCATCGAGCAAAAGGTCTGCATCGAAGTTGCGTAGTTTCTTTGTTCTTCTCTGAGGAGGCATGGTGGTTGCTTTGTCAAGGGTTACCTTGTAGAAGCAAGAAGAAATTAATTAGGGTAATGACGAAGAGGTTGAATAAATAGGAATAATTCACTAGGGTACATAAGTAATTTATGCGAGATTATTTAAAAATTCCTTAATTAATCCCATGTAAACTAAATTTTTCTTGAAATAAAATATTGCAACAGATCTCTTTTGATTTTAGTACTCTGTCAAAATTTTTGATTCCTGTAAAAGAGACGTTAAGGCATTAATTATGCTAGGTAAAAATGATTTTCAAAATATTTACTCTTTCTCCTCAATATCAATGATGTCTCAAATCTCGCAAATCCTCTTTTTTCTTTGATATAATTATCTGCAAAATATAAATTAGAATTTTAATTAGAGATAATTATGAAAAATTAAAATTAAAATTGGATTTTATTTTTTTAATTTTAATATTGCGCTAGTAAAATCCTCGATTCAATTTTGATTTTCAAATTCAAAAGAAAATTTAAAATTCAAATGGAAATTTCTTTTTGAATTAAAAAGATACAGAATAAATTCGAATCTTATGAAATCAAACCTAACCTTAGAAAAATAAATCAACTTTAAATTCAAAATATTCTAATGAAAATTATTCCTAAAATAAAACAAACATAAACATTCGAAAAAAAGAAAGGGGAACGAAAATAATTGATCGTTATGCTCAGATATTGCTCGTACAATCTTCCTGCTCTATCAATCTGGCAGAAACTGGAGAGAAGCACTTTTTCAAAGAAAGTTCTCTCCTTAATAATGTTTGATTTTTTTTCAATTGACCTTGGAGGTTCTTACATCTTTTTCATCTCCAACATGACAACTTCATGTGGAAATACTTCCAAAATAGTGAAAGATCCTAACCACCAAGACTTCAATTTTACAGGAAAAAGTTTAAGTCTTCAGTTGTACAACAACACTTATTGATCTTTCTCAAAATGCTTTGGAATCAATTTCCTATCATGCCATACTTTAGTTTTCTTCCTGTAAATTTTTGTAGTCGTCAACATATATAAGCTATCAATTATACTATAAAAAATGTCAACTATCGTGATTTTATTGACATTTTTAACCGTCAATGTATACAATCATTGACATATTATAATTTTCAATTATTTGTCATTTATTGACATTTTATGCTCATCAATTATTATGCCTTTATTGCATTATATAACAATCAATTGTTCTATTTTTATTGACATTTTATAACCATCAATTATATTTAAAAAATGTCAATGTTTTAATTTTTGTTGGTACTTTTTAACTGTCAACTATAAGTTAAAAAATAATAATAATAAAAATCTTTAGGTTCTTTTCACCCCTTCTTTCCAAACCTGCATTTATACCAAAACTATCTATTTCTCTCAAACCAAAATTTATATATATGTAAAAAAAACTAGCTAGTTAACAATATAAAATTATTTTCATCAAATATTTTACTATGAAAAATAATGTAAAGTATGCAACTTCAATTGACATTTTTATTTTGGAGAAAATCTAGTTTCTAAGCTAGTCTAGAGAAACAACTCCACTCTAATACTAGTTGTAACACCCTCAAAAGTCATGCTAAATCGTGGTTCGTTACTTAATACAACTTGTTCAATTGCAATCTAGATTTAACGGCAAATCTAAATTTCCACAAAATGTAAACTATTCAATCAAACTCATTAAAACTCAAGCAACAATCTCCACTCATAAGAATAAGAAGTCCAACAAACTAACACAAAACTTCAAAAGATAAGAAAACAAATAGCAAGTTCTCAACCCAAACAAACCTATAGTAAAAAGAATTAAACTAGTCCTCTTGTCATCTAGGCTAAAATGAAATAACTAAAATAAATGAAACAATTAAATAGTCTTTGTCTAAGCATGTCTCCTCCACACCATCACCAAGGTCACAATAGTGAACATCACCTGCACAATTTGAATTATTTTTGGGTAAGTACATTAATACTCAGTAAGTAGCTCTCACTTGTAGAGCCACACACAAACAACAAAACAACCAACATCAAATCACATATCATGCTTTATACTTACACATTTAATAACTATTTCATAACAAGAGAGTAAGCAAAGAACATAACACATACAAAGCACATACTTGACTTGAAATAGTGGCCCTGATATTCACTTCCTTTCCCTAACCACAAACAAGTTCAAAACCCAAGCCCAAGTCCTATAACACACTTTCTACCACATTCTCAATTTTAGAATTCATTTCATAAGAACTCAACGTAACGACATGTTCTTATTAACGATAAAAAAAAATACATGATACACACACCTCAACAACTAGCATCTAAACATGTTTATCAACCATAACCCAACATTCAACCATATTTCCATCAACATTAGCATGTTTTACATCATAAGAATCATATAACACATATCACAACATATCATTCGAATATTCCGACTTAAGTCAAATTACATCCACTCATATCGGAATCTCATATACAACAATATTCATCAATATTAGGAGTTATAAAGCATCATAATCATAATTATAAGCATATAAATCGACCAAGACATACAACACACAACCCTAACAAGTAAGAATTACTTAGATTACCTTCTAAGTGTTCCTAAACTCCAATTGATCAATCCCTGGCAACAAAAATAAGATTTCGAGGTTAGAACCCACTTTAGAACATTTATTTGAGTCTAAAATATAGTTCAGGCAAGTCGAATATCAATTAATGCTTACTGAAATCTTGGTATTCTCTTAGGTTCTTATCGAATCAGGGTTGAATGAGTTCGACACTACAGATTTGGTCTCCGAAGTGTGTGGATACTTCGTTTTTGAAGTCAATAAGGCTTTCGACTCATAGATATCACCCGAAACAAAATGAGAATTGTAAATCTGAGATCGTAACTCAAGCTCATGTCTTATATTACACTTTCTATCACATACTCAATCTTAGAATGCATTTCATAAGACCCAACATAACAACATGTTCTTATTAACGATAAAAACAAATATGATACACACACCTCAACAACTAGCATCTAAGCGTGTTTATAAAAAATAACCCAACATTCAGCCATCTTTCCATCACCATTAACATTAACATGCTTTACATCACAAGAACCACATAACTCATGTCACAACATATCATTCGAATATGTCAACTTAAATCAAATTACATCCGCTCATATCATAATCTCATATACAATAATATTCATCAATACCATGAGTTATAAAGCATCATAATCATAATTATAAGCATATAAATCGACCATGACATACAACACACAACCTTAACAAGTAAGAATTACTTAGATTACTGCCTTAGTATTCTTAGACTCCAATCGATTAACTCCCTGGCAAGAAAAAAAGATTTTGAGGTTAGAACCCATTTTAGAACATTTAATTGAGTCTAAAAGGTAGCTCAGGCAAGCCAAATATCAATCAATTCTTACTGAAATGTTGGTATTTGCTTGGATCCTTACCGAATCAAGGTCGAATGACTTCGACGCTATAGATTTGGTCACTAAAGTGTGTGAGTCTTTGTTTACAAAGTTGATAAGCCTTTCGACTCGCAGATCTGACTCGAAACGAAATGGGTATTGTAAATATGAGGTCGTTTAAGCGTAGGTCAGAGCCTAAGGGTGGCAAATAGGAAGAAACACCTCAAACCTGATGCTTTTGATATCAAAACCCGTGGTATCACTTGAGAGAGACAGTCATGTCGCGTGCTGCTGTTGTGCTAGAGGGTTCGCGCCTGTTATATGCGCGAGAAAGAGGGAAAGAGAGCCACCGCATGCACGTTCAAGCGGGGAGAGTAAGAGAGATGCCACTATCGTTTGTGGTTGTTGCGCCTGTTATGCCCATGTCACTGCGTGAGAGGGATGGAGAGGGAGAGCTGCGACACCAGATGTTGACGAGGGAGAGGTGGTCAGCTACTAGGGTTTGAGCAAGAAATGAGGGGGAATTGGTGGTTGGTTGCTAGGTTTTTTTTTTTTTAAAGATGAAGAAGATGAGATGACTTTAAGGAGACTAGGTTTTATTTCTTTTTCCAAAAAAAATAAAAAAGACGGGGAAGGTGAGATGATGCAATGAAGGAAAAAACATGACCTCATAAATAGAAATTTTAAGGATTCTTTCCCAAAGTTACTTAGTTTTCTTATTTTTAAACTCCAAATAACTACCAAAAAAATTACCTAATAAATTTAGGAAGATTTTAAAACATAATTGGATTCTTCATACTGAATAAAATTGAATTTTCAAAATCTAAGACTTTGAGATTTAATTAAAAATCTTTTTTCGAAGTTTGAAATTTTTAATTACTTAAGAAACCCAACTTAAAACTAATTTATTCAAATAAACTAATTTGCCCAATAACTAGAAAGTCCAAATAATCTAAAATACTGATTAAATTTAAAGAATGACCTAACATGGTAAACTTATTTTAATGGAAAGTACGAGGTGTTATATAATTTTTTTCAATTTCGTCCACATAGTTCTAAATTTTTCCTATTTGGTATTTATTGGCTTCTCTTAATTAATTTTAATTTCAATTTGATAAAAAAAAAAAAAGAAAGGCTTAAATTTTTTTTATATATTTTTTAAAAACTAGTATGTAACATGGGCGATGCACCTGAAATTTAGTTAAATTTTATTTCAATATATAAAATAATAAAGGTAAATGATTTTCTATTATAAAAAAAAAAAAGTTGAATGATTTTCATTAATCGATAAATATTAAAATATTAATATTTCAAGTTTTATTTTATTTCTAATATATTTATTTAAGTAATTCAATCTTTTTTTTTTTTTTTTGTTAACAAACTAGTATCAAATTATGTATATAAAAAGTCATATTTTTGTAGAGTTTATACTAAACAAGGTAATACAATGGTTGAAGTCAAAATGCAAAACTGTTGTTGGTCAATTTGAGGCAGAGGAAACTATCCTTTGGGCAAACCTTGTTCAGGTTTTTGAAATCGATGCATACTCTCCATTTCTTGTTGGCTTTCTTAACGAGGGCGACGTTAGAAAGCCACTGGGGGTAATAGATTTCACTGATGAAGTTCGCACTCCAGAACTTCTTTACCTACTCGACAATCACGACATTCCTCGTCGTGTCAACGAGATAACACTTTTACTTAACGGGCCTGTGTTGTAGATCGACGTATAGGCGATGGACCATCACACTTGGATCGATGCGCAACATGTCGTCGTGAGACCAGGCAAATACATGAGCGTTGCCCTTTAGGAATTCTACCAAGGTCGCCCTTTTTTCGGCCCCATCTAGGTGCCGATCTAGAGCTCCTTGCCATCCTCACCTAGGAGTATGCTTTCCAGGTCTTATGTAAGGGAGCTTTGCTTTTCTGACTCATCCGTTGATGTGAGTACCAACTCGCTGTTGTGGTCATCGACAATCATCGTGGGAGTCCCCTTGAGGGCTGGTAGATTGTACTCTCTTGAAGCACATTGTTCACCCCAAATGACACCTACCCCATTGGGTGTGGGGTACTTCATCATCTGGTGGTATGTTGAGGGGATTGCCTAGAGGGCGTGGATGGTCAATTATCCAAGGATTACGTTGTAGACCGAGGTTCTGTCGACTACTACAAACCTCACAATGTGAGTGACTTTGGTGGAGCCTCCTTCACCCACTGAGATAGGGAGCTCAACACATCCTTTCGGCGTGACTGACTCGCCAGAGAAGCCAACGAAGGTCAGACATGGCTTTTAGCTTACTCCTTCCCCATTTCAAGGCTGAGTAGGTGGAAAATGAGTGAATATTCATCGATGCACCTTCGTCCACCAAGATGCGGTGAGCTTTGATGTGGTCAACTCCTGTCTGAATAATCAGGCCATCATTGTGTGGAGCCAAACATCTTGTTGCGTCTTTGCCAGTGAAGGTGATCTCGGTAAGTGTAGAGGATGCCTTGGTGAGGCAAACCTTATACCAAGCTTCTCAAGCAAGGGCCTTTCTTTTGTTGTTGGAATGGTTGCATGAAGGCCCCTTAATATCGTGAGGATCTATGTCGGTTGATCTTTTTTGGGGGACCTAGATCTCTCACGACTTTCGCTACCGATCTGAGTAACAGTAGAGGCCGTACTCTTGTTGCGAACAAATTTCTTTAAGTGGCCCCCCTGGATCAAGGTCTCGATCTATTCTCTGAGGTCCTAACAATCTGCTATGTTGTGGTCGGGGTCTTTGTGGAACCAGCAGTATTTGCTGCGATCTTTCTTACTCGTGCTAGCTTAGAGCTTGTTTAGTCGGTCAAGCAAACCCATGTCTTACACAACCGTTAGAATCTCATTTATTGGAATGGTGGTTGGGGGTGTATTTCTCAAACTTAGGTGTCCGAGAAGAGAGCCAATCCCCGATTTGATTGTTGCGGCAATTGTCCTTCAGTCATTAGTCTCTACCTTCTCCTTTCCACGATTAGGCACTAGCTTCTCTCATTCGACGGGGGTGCTCTGAGCTCTGGCGATGATGTACTCCTCGGAGGCCATGTATTTGTTTGCTCAGTTTAGGGCCTCGATGAGTGTTTTGGGCGGCCTTTATCAATCACCCCATGGTGGAAGACTATCATAGCGACCTCGTCAGAGTCGTTGAGCATTTTTACTGCCTCCTTCTTGAACTCATATTTTCTGAGCATCTCTCTGGAGGCTTGCTTTAGTGTGATCAAGTGGGCAGCTAGACTCCGATTGTCTTAACTGGATAGAAACTGGTCCATGAAAAGGTCGGCCAACTCTTCAAAGAAGTTAATGAGGCTCTTCTTAAGCTGTCGAAACCATAATCTTGCTGCTCCGCTGGAGTTTGTTCATTTTCGACCTCTAATTGGGTGCTGCAGAGACCTCTTCGCTAGCTTAGTAGCTAGTAGAATTGCTCGCGGCCTTCTCGTTCAGTACCTCGCACAAGTTACGAGGCTAGGTACTGAGTTGTCAGTTGTTGTCAATTTGAGATTTCTCGGGGTAGCAGATGAAGTGGTGCTCATCGGCCAAAGAGAGTTTGCCCTTGTCTCGTGTGGCCTCGCTCTGATCGACGCCCTTCCCCTTAGTTGGGTCCCTAATCAGAGAGGAGTCTACAACTGTCTACTTCAGGAGCTGTTTGGTGGCATTTAGCATTTCGGCCATTTGGAGCATTTAGTTTTGCATCTCCCATATAAGAGCTTGTAAGGTGGCCACTTGGTTGGCTCTAGTTTCCATGTTGGTGCTACCCTCTTGTTGGAGTTCCCTCCTTGTCCTCGTCTTCGTTTGTTGCGCCATGTTTGTGGGCGGTCGTAAGGTTTTGGGGTAGACTAAGCTAGAGGTTTGAAAGGCCCTTGGGCGAGTTGCTTGGCTAGCCCGGTCACCTTTCCACTCAAGGCAAGCGACCAACGTCGTTCATTGTTGCTTGAATGTTTCAAATGTTCGGGTTCACGTTAACCATGTCTTCTTAATGAGTAGTTGTTTTGGAAATGAAAACAATTTACCCTTTCATTCCCATAAACGCTGCCAAATGTTGTTGCACAAAAATCCTTTAGTAATTGTTTGTCTACGTGAGCTGGAGTTAGGAGGATGACCTGCATAAGACAACTCTTCCCAGTGTGGGGTCATGCCTGTACACTCCGACACTCAAGTTAGTTCTTGAATTTAATTCGACATCGAAAGATTTAGATGGGAAATGTGTGCTTACCTCTCAAATGATACTTGAAGGTTTATTTATACCCTAGAAGGTGTGTGAAAAGAGGCTGATGAATCCTCACTTCGATTTGGGCGAGAGTAAGCGTTATGGGGATGTGCCCTCCACTTTTCTCGGTCTCGGACCACGTTCTATATGTCTGGTGGGATCTTTAGAAATGGCTGAGCTCATGCTTAGGTTGACCTGGGCGGTCAGACCACTTTAATCTAGGTCAGGCAGTATTGGGGTGAGGTCGTACCTCGGATGTTCTGACCCTTGAGGCTTGTACTTTCTCACCCCCTTGGTCAAGCCAAGTGTCGGCCTTTCTGCTAGGGGTGTTCTTACCCTCCAACAATCTTTTTTTTTTCTTTTTTTTTTAGTAATAGGGACGAAAAAGGAAGGTTTTTGTAACAATTTAGGATAATAGTTTGAAAATAACCTTTTTTTACTATCAATGGGGAGGAAAAAAGGAATATTTCCTTTTACGTTTTTTTTATATATATTAAAATATATCGTATATACCCATGAGAGAAATTAAATTCAAAATGAGTTTAAGATTCCAGCTTTGGGCTTCTAGACATTTATGTACATATTTTTAATTTGTGAAATTAGGTTCTTCAAAAGGCTCATCTATGTAGTATCCCTAAGATATAGAGTTGGTTGCACATATGGCAAAATAAGGAAAAAAATAGAAAAAATAGCAGTCTATTATCGATTTTGCATATATAGCAAAATTCAATGGCCCGATCAATAAGAACTTGGAAAGATGCATATGCCCTTCATTTTGGTGGTCAATTTACAAATCTGATATACCAAATTTAC
>JAOANK020575528.1:0-12134 GCA_026257165.2 Telfairia occidentalis
TATAGTTTTATTTTTTTTTCTTTTTCACCTTTTTTTAATTCTTTAATTTAAATTTAGTTCTTTTAATTTATTAAGTATTATTTATAAGTAATGTCTCTAATTCTCCAAGTATAGTTTTATTTTCCATTATTTTTTCCTTTTTCACCTTTTTTTAATTCTTTAATTTATCTTTAGTTATTAAATTTTGATATTTTGAATTATTAATTAATTAATAATGAATTGTGATTAAATAAATAGTTCTTTAATTAAGTTGTTACAACATTTAATTGAGTATTGTTTCTTTTTCTTTTCTCTTCTTTTTATCTCTTTTTTTACTTTCCCAGTCGAATTTTTTATGTTGCTTATGTTTTGTATTTATTGTTTTATTCACATGTATTCATATTTAATAGTTAGTTCATTAATTATTGAAAAAGACAATGAATTATGATAAAGGAAATGTTGGTTTATTTAATTTATATTTGAAATTAACTGTGGATATTTAGTTCTTTTAATTTATTAAGTATCATTTATTCTATAATTAACTTTAGTTCTTGATTTTTGTTCATGTGTAATTGATGTAATATTAATGTTGGTCTAATACACCCAAAAGCATCATCTTTATATTAAATTATCAATATCAATCACATAGTTGTTCAATATAATTTTTTATTAATAAATTATTTAAGTTCATATTCATTTCCCAGCATTCAATACTATCTATATGCATTAATGCATATATTTGGCCTTTCAATTACTGATATATGGGCTTAAAGGGGTGGTTTATAACTTAAATAAGATTGTTTTACAATTTCAAAAAAAAATCACAATATTTTTATAAATTTTCATGATATCTGTGATCTTTCTTGGAATATGTATTGATATATCTGTAAATCTGAATTATCGATGTCACGACTCGACTTCTTGACTTAGACTACCTAGAATCGCTACTAGCATGCATGCTCTTACATAAAGAATTTGTAAAATTTTCCCAAGCAGAAATCAAATAATGTTATAAATGCGGAAATAAATGAATTTCAAAATTTTAATTAAAACATATTGGGATTCCAATTTAAAAGCAAATTAAAGAGCTAGTCATAAAGTAAAAGAATAGTTCAAAAACATTTAAAATAATGAGACAAGTGGAAGACACCAATGGGTAACCATGACCCTTATGCAACTGCTCCTCGTCAATCACCCTAGAAGCCTTTGTTCTTACCTAAAAAAAATAAACAGAAAAGATTGAGTATAAAAATACTTAGTATAAGTGACCCGGATCCCCGGTGTCAAACATGCAAACACATGCAATCATACAATGCTCATGTGAGACTTACTCATTATCTTTACATAAAAGATAATAAATATCACCTAAAATCCTCAATATAACAACTCCGATGACAATGATCTTCATCTCATCCTTCTGCCTCTCACTTGAAGTACTTGTGAGGTATTTCTAGGAAACCCAACTATTACTGATGCTAGAGGTACCCAGTCAGCGTAGTCAAGTTTCCTCCCACACCGACCCCTTGTAATGGGAAATGGTTGTCACCGTCAAATGTAAATATGAACATGTGCTCCAATATATATGCTCGATTATGCAAAGTTCCTAAATAACAACCAATGATTTATATATCCATCGATATGTCGATATATCCGTAAATTGAAGGTTTCGATATCGATATTTTCAATATCCTTATAAATATCTAGGAAATGTAGAAAATAACATCATTTAGTAATAAATATGAATATAAATATTAATAATAAAAACTATAACTTATTTAGAGTTCAAAGTAACTTGGTTATTATTTGAAGTAATTTTTATAAATTTCTTAGTTTACATGAATATTTGTCGATATCGATTTTTCATCGATATACCCATCGATATATCCGTAAAATTAAAATGTTGATATCGATACCAATATTGATATTTTAATCCTTGATAACAACACATCATACAACCGAAGCCTATGGCATCCAATATACAACATTCCAACGATGCCTCTAATATCCATAATCAACATATAAATGATGCCCACCGTGTAGGGATGAATGATTCATGACACAGTGAAATTCTAAACAATTTAGAATCTATGATCGACATTGAAATTAATTTAGAATTATATAATACAGAAAAAAATATCTTTGAAGAAACAATTATTTTCAACTCTTCCATAAGATGCTCTTAGATCTCAACAACTTCTCCTCAAGATCTTTCTGGCAACTTACAAGCAAATTTTCTTCAAGATCTTTCTGGCTATGACTCAAAAGGGTTAAGGTTCGTGGGAACCTTCTTGAAAGATTGAGGAAAAGTTTCTAGGGAAACTATTGTATTTCTAAGGGTTGAATGGTTTAGGCTTACCCAAGGATGCTATTTATAGGCACTTGGGATAGAATCTAAGCCTAATAAAAATTTACATCTAAATTGTTTAAATTTTATTTAAATAATTATTTGATGTATCAAATCTCATGTTTTAATATCTAATATATTAAAAAATATATAATTATTTGAATCTCATTCAAATAATCATTTGAAAATCAAATCACATATTTTAATATCTTATATATTAAAATATATTTAAATTATCTGAATCTCATTTAAATAATTATTTTAATATATACTTTATATTAAAATTACATATATAAAATTTACTTTTAATCAATATATCTAATACATTAAATTTAAATTTGAACAACTTCAAATTTAATTTTTCTTTCAACATAATTAATCCACTAGTGAGCTAGCAAGGGGACCTTAGGACCTACAAATTATAAGCTCCAATGATACAAGATTAATTAAATAAACTCATTAATTAATTAATTTTCATTCATTAACTCAAGGTCACTCCACTAAAAACCCGGAGTTGCACTCTTATGCACTGTAGGACAAGTTATGTCCATGGATATATAATCACTGCATGCAAGTGAACATTTCACGAGTAGTTCATAATTACTGCTAGGTCAAATGTCTGTTTTACCCGTGTAATTATATCTTAAACCTTAAGTACCATTGATTCTCTAATGAACAATATATTTATGATCCAACCATAAACTAAGTCTCTCTTGTGCCAGTGAGAGTGTGGGGCCTCATTGTTCAAGTCCCAAAATTAGTACTTAAGAAAATTACTCATCTATTTACCCTATAAGAGAAGTAGTGAATTCCATCTTGTGAGATTATGTTCTCAGCTCCCCATTTGGTCATGTCCCCAATATAGTAGGCTTATTTAATCAGTTTCAAAAGTCATTCTCACCCATGTAAATCAAAGGACATGTCTCCATAGGCAGGAGTTCATAATTTACTCAAGATTGAGATCGAGTCGTATATGATCATCCTATAGAATATTAATCTTCTCTTTTAACGAATTTATTAAGAGAGATAAAATATTTCACAGTCCAATCTTATACAAACTTATTGTATATGATACCTCCACTCACATGTCTCCACATGAACGATTTGGATCAACTCATTTGTAATCTTTACAAAGTGGGTCGTATCAATAGTGTCACTAGGATAAGACACTCAATCTTATCCATATACTATAAACTCTTTAGGTTACTTCTTGAACATGATCCTCTGGTATGTCAACTACATATTGTTCAAGATTACATTAGTAACGTAGGATTTTCAAAAAATGAATAATAAATATTGCATATAAAAATATATTTTATAAATAATATTCTACAAGTTACGAGACTTTAGGGCATAAATCCCAACAATACGACATTTAATATCCATGTAAACATAAGATGCACATCATGCTCAATCCAACATCACATCATGCTTAATAATATCAACTACATAACATAAACATAATTCCAATTACATCACATATCATATTACAAGCATCAAAGAATTCATCTGACCTAGTCCAAAGGCTTATCCAAGATCGAAACCCCTTACCTATTCCTTGAAAAATAGCGAAGGTGATCCTAGTGGCTTGATTTATGGTTATTTTAGCAAACCTAGTAAAAAATTACATATTTGTCTAATTACTTCCCTAAACTACCCTTTAAATTCTAAATAAGGGAGAAAACTAGAGTTTTTGAGGGATAACCACTATTGGGTACATATTGTACACTCACTATTGAACTAAAGCCCACACACAACCACCATTCACCACGTGCCACCCACACGCCACCGTAAATGGGTGAACAGGTACCGGATTCGGATTCTACTCAACTGCAGAACTCAACACCATCGGAATCAACCCGATTGGAGCCCCACGCCTCATCAAGTGGGGCTAGAAGTTAGCGCATGCACCACTGCTGCAAAACTTTCTGTCGCACGTGGCGGCTCATCGCTCTTCAAACGTAATTCTGCTTCTGCCAACGTGTAGATCTTGTCCCTGTGGTTCTTCTTGACCCTTCACTTTACCAAGAACGCATTTCTAACCATCAAAAAAAGGGGGAAAACATGATTAAAAGGGGGGAACCGAGAAATACACGAGGAAAACAACTTCTATTGCCTTACCGTTTAACAGTTGGTGTGAAGAGGTGATAAGGAAGCTGCTTGTGAAATACCCACTCGAATGGAGAAGGAAAAGAGAGAAAACTGAGAAAAGGGAGAGAAAAGCCTTGCCACCGCCGCCACCAGTCAGTCGTATACCACTTGCTACTGGTCACCTGTGTCGTCTGTGGCAGGTGGTACACGTGAGAGAGAGTGATGAAGAAGGAGATTTTTGCACGAAAAGGAAAAGGTGGGAGAAGGCTTTTCCTTTTACAAAATAAAAAAGGTTTGGTGGCTAGAGTTTCATAACTTGCTATTTATAGGGCTTGCCCTAAACCCTAACGCTAGCCCAATTAGAACGAATTTTGAAAAAACCTATTATCTTTAATTTTACCTTCTTCCAAAAGATAAAATCCATTTATTTCAAACAAAACAAATCTTAATGCTTTTTTCCCCTCCAATAACACCATAACAAAATAATCACCATTTAATGCAACAATAACACTCTTAAATTGAATTAAAATAACAGGATGTTACAACTACTAGCAATATTTTAATCCTTGCATAGTACAAAGAAGGGAATAATTTAGAGAGGTTCTTTTTAACATATTCTAGGTTTATAAGGACTAAAACAAGTAAGGCTTGCATGCACACACAAGGGATGAAGAGAATTGGCCTTGAAATCTCTCATTGTTGAATGTGCTTGAAAGTTTCCATAATCATACCTACATTCCTTTTACAGCATTGAGATTGGAGTCATATGCATGCATGCTTGAATTCCTTTTCTTTGTGTTGTTGTATTTTATCTTGCTCAAGACTAGCAAAACTCTAAGTTTGGGGTAGTTGATAGCACGCAAAATAGTGTTATTTAGGGCCCTTAATTAGGTAGTTTTGTGGTTTAAAAGTATGCTTTGATGCATTTATTTGTTGAATTAGGTAGAAACCGAGCCTTGGAAGCGAAATTAATGATTTGGAATGTTCGAGTCGAAAAACGAGCCAAAAAGGTAAAAAAATTCAGCTAAGGCATGAAGAAAAGAGCCAAAATAGAGCATAGACCCGACGAGAAACATCTCGATGCTACCTCATGGCTTTGAGAAGGCGAAAAGAAGCAGCAAAGAAATTTTGCAAAGTAGCATCAAGATGCTACATTGCAGCATCTCGACATTACCAAAGACTGGTGGCATAATCGTTATGTTGGGGTGCAGCATTGAGACGGTGTCCTCTAGCGTCTTGACACTACTGCGATGCACTATATTATAAGCAAATTTTTGTTTTAGGGCTTCGAAAAGTCATTTTTGGGACCAAAAACTCAAGAAACAGTGCGAATATTTATGAGATTTCGTGTTGGGGGCTGCAAGAGTGACTTTCAAGAGCTCGAGAGGCGGGTTTGCGACAGAGACGACGTGGAATCGACTTGAAAGTTCTTTTTTCTTTCATTTATTTTTTAACAATGATTTTGTTAGTATTTTCTTGGTCATTTTGTATGAAATTCAGTAGCTAAACTCATTGTTCTGGGGGTTAGGTTAGCTAATGGACTTTTGATTTTGTATTATTTAACTTTGGATTGATGTTATTATGCGTTTTCATTTGAGTAATTTATGCTCAATGTTTTAAGTTGCTTGATCACCAACTAAATTGATCCATCGTTTAATGCTTGCTAGAAATAGAGGTTTAAATTAGATAAAATTTCTCAACTAATGTTTGTTTATGCATGGCGGGCATTAGAAGTCGTTATTAGGAGAGTCGTTAATGCCTAGTTTTTTCTAATCAATTAGACCGATAGGTTAATTGTTGGATTAAGTGTTAGGGTTGGTTGTGCTAAAAATAAGAAACTCAAATCAAGATTCTGAGACTTATGAAATTGCTAATTAATAGATCCATGGATTAATTTTGCAGGTGATTTGATCCGTTAGTGAAATTGACACCCCTAGAACCCCCCTTGACCTTGAGTTTTATCTCTTAATTACTCTGATATTTGCTTGGTTTATTTTCTTAATTTTCTATAAAGTCGACTCAAGCTTGGTTTTCCCTAACTACAATCCAACAAATTCTGATAAATAACTGAGATAATTTATTAATTGATTTCCAGAGGATGATACTTGGTCTCAGTACCATTTTATATATTGTGATTACTCATACACTTGCGGTGACGCATTGTGAGGTAGGATCATCTGCACCTAGAAGCATCAACTTTGTTCAAACACTAGGGAACCTACTATGTAATCACATTGGGGGAGGGGATGGGCTTCGAATGAGGCATTGGCACACACAGAGTCAATTATTGGTCCATGGGAGACAATAGGAAACCCATGTGTTAAGAATTTAAGTGACCTCAAGAACATGAGAAAAATCTACAAAATGAAAGTGACCTTTCATCCTGTATTGGAAAGATTCATGTGAAATGGAAACCTTTTTTTTTCTTTTTCTTGCAGCAAGCACAATATAATATGAAGCAAAGATAGAAGATCAAGAGTCACACGAAATGGAAATAGATATAAAATTTGAAAAAAGAAAGAAAGAAATATGAAGAAGAATAAAAAGCAAATAAAGATATAATCTATCTCTGGTCAAAGCTTTGATACCAAATGATAAAAGAACTACCTCAATTACACTTGAAGATTCTCTTATTTAAGGTGAACCCCCGCAACAATAGTAAGAATGACCTCAATAATGAGATGATAAAGCAACCCCAAGAAAGCTAAATAGATTTGCTTGGAAAATGATCAAAGATAAAAAAGAAAGGAGAACTTGTTCCTATCTTCAAGATTTCGAACTCTCCATAATCTAACTGATCAAACTAGATTGAAATTTCTAAATATGCATTCTAAATATAAGAATTAAAAAAAAAAAAAAAGCATAAAGCTTGAGAGAGATTATTAGATTCAATCTAAAATTTTCATCCCTCAAAGGTTGTTTTTCAATTGCAAAGTTTACAACCTATTTATATAAACTAAAATTTTAACATGTGTTGTGCACGTTTTATATTCATTTTTAATTTAATTTAATAATCATTTTCCTAAATGATGGATAGAATGTTTTAGTCATGTTAGTTTATATATATATAATAAAGATAATTGAGTTTTTTTTAAATAAAGAAATAATTTGAATATTTATAAAAATAAAAAAAAATAAAAAAATAAAAAAAATAAAAACTACTAAGGTGGAACAAGAACGTCAAAATTAGTGCTATGAGTATAATAATATTATTAAAAAAATATTAAAAAAATGTTGACAAGAGTATGATTTCTTATTATTATAGTTTAAAGGATAAATCAATTAATACAATTTTGTACTACAAATTTAATTAAACAATTTCTAAGATTTATCAATTTTCACAATCATAATTATTATAAGCTAAAATATATTTATAAGAGATAGTACCTGTGACCGTAAAGCATACTTGACAATATAATTCTTAATTGCATATTTTCAAATATTCTCTAAAATTACAAAGTATTACTGTTGGTCAAAATAATAAGGTAAAGCAAGACAATGAATAACAAAGTTTAGATTAAACAATCTAACAAAATTTATAAGATAATTGAAGAAAATAAATAATAAAAAGAGAAAAGCAAACCTAAGAAGAGAAGACTCAAATGTTTGCAAAAAAATGTTGAAGAGAGTCTTTTATATAGTTGTAAGAGATAAAGAGTTACAAAATCTTTAAAATTTTATCAGTAAATATAATCAAAGTTAAATTCATAAGCTTTTAGAATTAATTTATAAAAATAAAGAGAAAAAACTATTTATATTCTTATGAGAATGTGAAAATGGGTGCCTCGGGCATGTTGGTCACATGCTCTGCTTGCAAAGTAATGGGCTTGTGCTCAAATCCCATCAACTGCATTATTTTCAATAAACATATTTTATCTTTCAAAAAAAAAAAAAAGAGAATGTAAAAATGGGTTAAATAATTAATTTTCATTTACTTAATTTATATTTTAATTGAATGATGACAAATAAAAAAACAATTGTTGAAGAATAACAATAAAAACATTTGTATTTATATTGGTGAGGTGGTGTCGAAAGATTAAAAAAAAATAAGTTAGCTATTTTTTTTTAATTTAATATAATAATAATTATTACTATTATTGATTATAGATTTTTTTTTCTTGAAATAAGACTATAAATTATTGAAATAGATATAGATTATAGATATAGATAATTAAAGAAGAAATTATGTAAGTTGTATTAAAAACCTTTTGCATTCCAACATCTTAAAATTCTATATATTTACTATTATTTATTATTTATTATTAATTAATTAAAATAAAAGTTCTCTTTTTTTAAGTAAACACAAGAAAGTTAAAATTAAAGACTACAATCGTCCCTGCTAAAAGAAATTAGCCACTCTGGGATGAGATCGTCTCATTTGTCCGTAATCGCCATCGAAGCAGCCCATCCAGCGAGCTTATCTGCTAAACCATTGGCCTTCCGCTTGATGTGTGAAAAGGAAATATTTGTCCAAGCATTCACAAGATTGAGAACTTCTGTGGTGATATACGAAAGTTCTATGATATCATCATTCGCATTATTCAACAATCGAATGGCTGTGAGTGAATCAGATTCAACCCTTAAAGAAAGTTGATTATTTGTCGAGATACAACTTAGACCTATAGCTATTGCCTTCATTTCCAACATTTTAACTGGCTAGTTGTTTTGGATCGCCAGTTAGCCCACTTTACATATCTTCCCATTACAGTATCGACGCACCCAGCCTATTCTTCCTCTGCCTAACTCAGTTATCCATGAGGTATCGACATTTAATTTCCACGTGTCTTATTTTGGTTTCTCCCATCAAACAATCGGCGAATGCTTATTGGTGTTACTTTGTTCGTGTCGCTCCTTCCAGGAGTTGTGGAAATCAGATATGTACTTCTCAATTGCCAAGCTAAGTCCGTATCGATCAAACTGTCCTGCTTGAAAAACTCTCTGGTTCTAGAACTCCCAAATGCGCCACATAATTATCATGAAAATTTTGAACTTGTCTAGTCCTAAGTTTTTCCAATCCCACTCGAAGTAGGTTTCGATCAGTCAATCTTCCTGCAAACACTAGGTATATAAAAATTAGTAGCTAGAAACTCACACCAAGTTCCATTGTTACCTTACAATCCTGGAAGAGATGGGTCGCAGTTTCTGGATGCTTTTGGCAAAGAGGGCACCAAGTCTTCGTTTGAACCCCTTTTTGAATTAGGTTCGTGCGAGTTGAGACTAAATTCTCGTGAATATACCAACAACAAATTTTAATTTTAGGAGGCAGTTTGGTCCTCCAAAACATCTTCCAAAACCGCCTTATCGTTTCTAGATCGAAGTATGATGTTGCAATGTACTCTTCCTCCATCTGACCAAGCTTGTAAGCACCTCTTAACCGAGAAAAGTCTTTTATCATCATCATTCCATATTATCTCATCATTGTTCGTTTGTACTGTAGTTGGAATATCCAGTATCAAATTTGCCTCCTCCTCCAAAAAGTCTGCCCTAATTCGATTCGTTCTCCCTCCTCCATTTTCATCCTTTAAATAAGCCACATTCCTATTCTTGAGGGAATCTGAAATTCGTATCGGTCGGCAATTTCCCATTCTAGGTAACTACGGGTCTTCCGCTATATCAATCATTTTGTCATTCTCAATTTCCATCTATAGCCTTTTTCGAATAGGCTCCGACCCCACAAAATGCTTCGTCATATATATAATAGATTTGAGCCAAGATTAGCCTTTAGGTAGTTTCCTGTTCTAAAGTAACGCCCTCTTAGCACTTTAAACAATAGACTATTCTACTTACAGATTAGCCTCCAGTTTTGTTTTGTCAGCATAGCTTGATTGAAAAGTGTGATATCTCTGAAACCCAACCCCTCAACATCCTTGTCACCTCACAGCCGCTTCCAACTTCTCTAATGTATCTTGAGGTGCTCCTCTGTCGAGCCCCACCAAAAATTTGCATGCATCGAATTTAACTCATTGCATAAAGACTTTGGTAGTTTAAAGCAACCCATTGCATAATTGGGAATCGTATGTGCCATTACCTTGATAAGAATTTCTTTACCACCTACCGATAACAATTTCCCTTTCCAGCCTTGCAGGGCCTTCCAAACTCTATCATTTATCTCTCTGAAAATTTGGTTACGGTTGCGGGTGCAGTTTGCAAGATGAAGAGCTTCATTGAAGTTGGTGTATTTTTTCTCGCCATGAACATAGATTTTTCATAATTGATTTTTGTCCAAAAGCCGCCTCATATATCATTAGTGCTCTCTTGATCGATCTACAATCCTCCTTTTCTACCTTAAAGAATATAAGACTATCATATGCATAAAAAAATGGTTAATTGAAGGACAATACTTATTTATTCTTAAGCCAAAAAAATGTTTGAAGTTTTCTTCCTTGTTTAGGATTGTTGATAGGCCTTTGGCACAGATGAGGAAGAGATACAGTGTAGCACCCCGTAAAATTATGTTAATTTTAGTGTATGTTGTGATGAAGACATTTTTTCTTATGTAATTTGGAATCCTAGTATGGGAGAAATAAATTGGGCTAATTTGAAGGAAATTGAGTATTTTTATTTTTGAGGATTTTCTATGTACAAAAATATAATAATAATTGAATAGGAATAATTTTGGCTTGATGGAATTTTTGTAACTCAGCCAAAGTAGGTTAGGGTTAGGGTTCTAAGGTGTATCCTATATAAGAATAAGATAGACCATAGCCTCTCACTTTTATTTTGCCAAAAGAAATAAGGAAAAAAAATGGGAAAATCGATTTTCTTCTCCCTCTCCCTCTGGATTTGCCTCCTTTGGCCACACTTTTCCAGTAACATCATCTCCAAAACACAGCCGGTCCAGATCTGGTTGGTGTGCTCGGGGTCGCCGGCAAAAAGTTTCGGTAGGTGTTCTTTTGTTTCGACATCTTTTCTCGTCGTTTTATTTCACAAATCAAGCGAATTTTCTCTTTTCTGGCAGTGGGTGGCCAAGACTACTAGGAGACTCAGATCTAGAAGGTAAGATCGATAGTTTGTACGTAGTTTTTCAATTTTGTTCGATATGGCCTATAATCACAGTTGTCCTCCTTTTTCTAGCCAAAAAGTTGGTTTTTGAGTGCAATGAAAGGTGGAAAAGGACTCCGAGGACCAGATCTACACATTGGTGAAAATGAGACATCAATCGGAGCAACAGTGAGCCCTCACGTGCCGGAAGAAAACCCTGCCCGCAGGCAGCGCGTGAGCCACACACATAGGATTCAAGTCGCGCATGTGGGCGCATGGAGCGTCTGTTCGAAGCGTGGTCGGTGGCATTGGAACCGTAGTGACCTGAAGTTTCAGATTTGAGGGTCCCTAACTCAAAAATTGGAGGCGCGAGTGGCAGCGCGTGGGGACAATATTGCTAAACAGTAAGCTTCTCTTGGTGTGTTGTCCCTATATGTAGCTTTGAAAGTTGTTAAAAAGTAGTTTTAAGATAAATTTCTATGTAAATTTCATGTTTGACCTTAGGTTGAGCAAGTGTGCTTTGACCAGTTCTTTAAAGGAGCGTTTATGATTCGCTTGAGGTAAGTGGCTTCACTTACGGACCCGTAAGGGCTTAGGTTGGATATGTATGCATATGAATGTTCTATATGTATGTGTGTAGGGTATTTTGTAAATAGTAAAACATGCCATGTATGAATTAGCAAACCATGATATGTGATGTGGCATGTATGATTTTTTATATGCTTAGGTGATATCCTAC
>JAOANK020575742.1:0-12132 GCA_026257165.2 Telfairia occidentalis
TCTGACGACCCATAACTTATTTTTTCTAAAACAATCCTCTGACTATAAATTAATACACCAAATTGTCCATAATATTAATACATCGATAATCAAATATACATTTGAATAATTGTTCAGTTGGTAAGCAGCCTTTTCACCGCAGCCATATCCCATTAAATTACCCCACAAATTTCCAACCTAACGACCAAGGGAAAAATGATTGGTTGGGAAACAACTAACAACACTGTGCTCCCATGCAGTACAACAATTGAAGATAAAATCCCAACAGCACTGTAATTCTTTGGCATTAAACTTGGGTGGTCAGCCTTGGAGCCTTGAGTAGGTAAATGTTTCTCATTAAACCTTTACCAGTTTCACCAACAGCTTTTAGCACTTCAGCTGGTTCTTTTTCTTCCTCGACAGCTTCATCGCGTCCACGCTTCTGCAAGAGAAGGTAAAAAGGGTTCGGTTTGGTCGGTTAAGTATATTGCGGTGATAAATTTGCTCCCTTCAAATGACGAGTAACTATATACCTTTGAACCGCGTTGCCCCCATGTTAGTCCAATTGCATCACCTCCCAACGAGTCATACCATATGCTGAAAGTGTTGGAGAATTCTTTCTACATTTTCATAAAGATCGTTAGCAATCTATAGACAATAGGAACACAACATCAAAAAGCCAAGTATGCCAAGCCACTTGCCTGCAAATCCCCAACATAACACCTTATTGGATCAAAATTTACCAAAAGCTTATTCTTTATGTCCTCAGAACTTCTTTTCAAGTTTCTAGGTAACAACAAGAATGGAGAGAAGATCTTGCTAGGATCCCCTTTTGCAACATGAATTCCTGCAAAAATATGCATATGATTAAAAATTCAGAGATCAAAAGCTTTGGCAATCCACAAGAAGTGAAACATCAAGAAAGACTATCTTTGGACATCCCAAAGAATACCTTGGTTCAGCTCGGATGGGAAGAGAAGATGTTGTGGGTAAGGTAATTTGTCTCTATGGAGTAGAATAACGGCATCGTAGTTGGTCAGTGGAGTTCGGAAAAGGCACTGCAGACCCAACATTCCAACGCTATGTTTCTCAGATACAGTCACATCCAAAGCCGAAAACAAAACAATCAAATAATGGTTCGGGCATATTCACCTCCCACTGATAAGAATCGACTTGACGCTGCAACATTAGTCTTGTCAACAAATCTGCACTGCTTCTAGCATAAGCAACCACCCTCCTTAGCTCCTTGATAACAACAATGAGACAAAGTCAGTAACAGAAGAAGTACAAAGCTTGAGAAATGTTGAAGCCAAAACAACTATATGAAAATTACATAGCTCTATATTTAATCATGAGAGGCTAAATGCATCATTAAGGTCTTGGTTAACAACGACTATCAGTTTTTAGTTTTCAGTTTTAATAACTGAGTCGTTTGGGTATAGTTTTTACAAATTATTTTTTAATGTCTTGTAAAACAGTTTTCATTTTTTTTTTTTTTTAAATGTTATTTCCATGTGTTTTTCAAGTTGACTATAAACATACAATCACTCAATATATTTTTTTAACAAAACTTGATTGAAGTATACTATTTTCTAAAATCACGTTAAATTAAAAGTTTGATATCTAAGAAGCCAATTTAATCTTGTACTAGATTTTAAAATTGGTCCTCTTATACTTAATAAAGTTCTTAAATATAAACATTCCATTTCCGAAAACAGTTTATACCCAAACAAGATCTACAATTTTTAGTTTTTAAGATTAGACTTGACTCTCTCTTTTTCAATGTTTTTTTTTAAGATTGGACTAAGCTCTTAAAAATGTTTCCAAAAGTAAGATTACAAAATAAATGGGTCCTCTTGTTCCCAAAACCTTACGTGCATAACACAACATGCTTACACTTCACTAATCCAACTAAATAACCATCTAATCTTATAAAATTTGGCATTGAAAACGTCGTACATTAATATCCTAAGTATACTGAAAAGGCACCTAGATTTACTAGAAAGTAGCTTAAAATTACATACCGACGAATTTGGTGAAAACGTGGTCCAAGCCTCGGATGCCTTGTCATAAGTTGTTGCTAAGAACATGGCGGGACTTGCACTTTGAGGATTTTCTTGAAAATCTTTTCGAGTGAGGTTAAACTTACCCTATAAAAATCCAATGAAAATAAATATCTATTAAAGAAGGCCTATAATTATTATCGGAACTGTTTGCATACTTCAGAACTTACAGCTATTTCTTTATCCTCGTTTGCACCCAAATCATTGTTTATGTCAATAACCAATGGAGAAAGAGTCCAATCATACTCCGACAGTAATCTTAGGAACCTACAAAGAGGTCACCGTGCAGAAACAGATGAATTGAGCTGTGAACAAACTAAGCAATATAGGATGTCAAATGAAGAGGATAAAGAATTTAATGCTAAAAATACAATTCTCTCGATAAAGTAGTTATTATGGCTGGAGTTGATACTTTGTGGCATAAGATTACAGCAAGTACCAGCAACATTGGGAGGATGAGATACTGCTAACGTAACTAAAAGCACTTTCAGAAACTTGCAGAAGGGTATTTCGATAGGGAGGCATCTAAAGGGTGCTTTTTAGAGGACCAACGGTTGGGTGACAATCCCTTTTGTTTGTTCTTTTCCCATCTCTATAATCTCTCTTCCAAGGATGTTGAGTAAATTATTTGTCTCTCTTTGTTTGAGGGGTTACTTGGTATAACTTTCGCTTCAAGAGGCCCTTGTCTAATGAGGAATCGCTCTGTACGTCCTCACTACTCCCTCCTTTATAAGAATTTCAATTTCATTGGGGTACAAGGATTGTCATGCTTGAAACCTTAAGTCCTCGGGAGTATATTATAGTAAATTTTCCGTTTCTCATTTGATTGCCTCTGTCTTTTAATCAAAATCCCTTCGGCTCACACTGGAAGATTAAAATTTTTAAGAAAAAGAAATTTATTTCTTTTGCATGGTTGATTGCTCATGTGAAAATCAACACCATTGATTCATCCAAGAGGTCCTCGTCTATGGTTTTGGGGTCTTATCTGATTGTTATTGGTAAACATCTTACGAAGATCTAGAGCATATGTCGTGCAGATGTCAGCTCGCCACAGTTATCTAGAATTGATTCTTGAATATCTTCAATGTAAGGTTGACTATAACGTAGGAATTGTCACTCTGATGCTAGAGGTGGCGCTCTTACATTCTCATTTATGGTATAAAGGTCCGGCGGTTTGGCAAGCCACTTCTTCAGCTATTGAGTGAAGTATAAGGCTAAAGAAAGGAGAGAACTTCATGGGCGTAGAGAGGTTTTAAAAAGAGGTGTGCAACTTTGGCTCATTCCAATACAGCCCTTTTGGTCTGTACGTCCAAGCTTTTTACTTGCATCAACTGGAGCATCTTTCCACAAATATTATTTTGTTTCGTTTTTGCCAGTGACTTTTGTTTTTTTATTTAACTCATCAGTTTAACTTTCCTTCTATGATAATTACTGGAAAATAGAACTCCCTACAAAAGTAATGATGTGCAAAGAAATATTTGAAAAATATACACCTTAAAAAACCTGTGATTCGAGAAAGTGGTGCATGGAAGGGTAGCGGCTTCAGGAAAATTGATGCTACCAACAGTTCAACTGCTTCCTCTACCAAGCAAGCTGAAAAGAAATGTGAGGCTATCCATCTCTTTGCCAACCTTAAAATGCCAAAACCAAAGTTATGAGGAGTGCATGATAGAAATCCGTAAGATACACAGAAACCCATGCATACCTAACAACGGGTCCATATATTGAGTGACGAGCCTGTAATCCACTAATCAGGCTAGAATGCTGACTTTGAATAAAAAGTTTCTTATCTGTTGAGGAGATCCGATTTGATAAATCATTCCCAACTGCAAATTTAGATGACTTGTAAACATTCAAATGGTTATCAGGAAACCCAGACCACCACCAGACCCATAATTTCATAAATGTATGTCAGAGGAGATGACACCTTACATTCCTTATTCAACAAACTCAGGCCTCTTTCATGCCAAATTTTTAGATGGAAGGCATAACCAGAGACAAGTACATTAACAGCATCTTCAGAAGCAATACATGCCATCCCCCAAATATTCTGCAGACTGCCAGATTGAGACCATCAGATAGAGATCCCAAAGAGACTGGTTAATTTTGTCATTACATTTTACAAAATCAAATTCAGGTTACCTCTCTCCAATTTTAAGAAGGAAGGCTGTTTTGGTTTTTTCAATTGCAACCTCATCAGTTGGCCAGTTCCCAGAGCCTTCCAGCTGAAAAAAAGGGGAAAATTTTGTCACAAGTTATTTCAAGATTCAAATTAATAAACATGGAATTCAGGTTACTTCATGCCTGAATCATAACTTCTAGTGGCCGGATGCAGGATGGAGCAAACTTTTGTTGTATTCGTGGACCACTTTCCTTTTCTTCTGCTAGTGGGTGAGGTTCAGGAGGATAGACGGAAGTATACCTGAAAGCTGTAAATGTGGATAAGCATATAGTTTACTATTGCTAACCCGAGTCTAGGAAAAACTTTACTCCTCGACGGCTAATTCTTTTTTTTTATATATATAAGAAATCATATTTTCATTGAGAAAAAAATGAAAGAATACAGAAGGTGTACAAAAAGACAATCTTGCAAAAGTAGCCAAACTAAAACAAAAAAGAATCTAATCTAACAAAATAAGCTCTAAAGAATAATTACAAAAATTCTTATGCACCGATGTACAAAGAGAAACATGAAATTTCACTAGAGACCAAACTTCCCCTACGTTCTCTCAATCCTTTCTCTTTGGCCAAAGGCCCCATAAAATAGAACAAACTCCAAAATGACCCTTATCACGAAAGGGCAAGTGAAAAAGAAACTCCTCCACCATGAAACTGCACTCTATTAATTGAATCCAATAAACTCCTGCGACTACTAGTTGATAACTAGGATTTCCTCTTATCTGAAGTCGATTGTAGAAAATTATTTTCTTTCGGGGCAGATAAATCGTTTCTAAAATAGAATCACAATTCAGTTAAACCATTAGTACATTTTTTCTTTTACATGTCCCAAGTGATCCTACTAATTATGATGTGAATTTCGGCTCATTTCATGGCCAAGATAATGGTGAATGAAAGATCTGATGATGGGATATAGTGTCTAAATCATTCATATAAAAGAGGACGAGGTAAATAGTCCACGCTCCTGCAATCTAAATCTGAAAAGGCACTTATAATTAACAGAAATAGTCAAGAGCCTTCAATGATTAGGAGTTGCTCTACTAGCAATAGAAAACGGTAGAAGAAAATAAAATTTATCAGCAAAAAACATAACACAAAGGGAAGTGTGTCCTCCGAAGCCTAATACCTGAGTCTAAGGGCTGTACAGCAGACACCTTCAAAGGAATGTCTTCGATCGAACGCAAGCGCTTTGATAAAACTTCAAAAGCCGCATGCAAATTTCCAGAAAATGTTATGGGATCTGAAATAATTAAGAAACCTTTTATTTTAAAATTTTATTGTCTTAGCAAATCAGATTATGAGAGAACAATGTAAATGACAAGTCATATTCCACTATAAATTTAGAATAGCGTTTTAGTTTGATTTAATACCAATTGTTGGGAGCAACCTGGAAGCATCTTGTAAACACAGTTGCATTATAAAGAAAAGCATTTAAAAAATTCATAAAAATTGGAAAGAAACAATCATACTTGATACGAAAAGAATTTATGATTGAAAGTAAAGGATGCATATATTAGGGAAAAGATTAAATACATAAATGGCATTTTGTAAATGAAGAAATTAATCTTGGTCATTTCATCCATGAGCTATAGATGCAGGTTATGGAATACCTCCAGAACCATGGAGAAGGGAGAAATCAATCTGATCCACAGCATGCATAATATGGTCTTGCGTCATTGGTGAAAGATGTCGAAGAAGAACATATTCCACAATTCTCTTTAAAATGAGATGTCTTGTCCATTGATCAGTTTCCCAAACTAAGAAATTTAGAAAAAAACGTGTTAACATTTTGTGAGTGATCTTAGATGCAAGGCCACAATATTCGTATCAATCAACCAAGACAATCCACCAGAAGCAAAAATGATATATAACCTGTGCTTTCTGCAATTCTGCCATCTTTAAATCTCCTGAGCTCAGCCTTTTCACCCCAAAATCTCCGAAATTTAAGGGCCTATCATGAAATAAAAGCTTGATGGGTAAATGTACTATAGGAGAAAAAGAAATCATTCTAATTTGGCACTTATGTACATCTTCTTTGTTTTCAGCATCAGGACCAATATCGACCACACGAAAAGCTTTTTCGACAGAGCTGATTGAAATCCCAACAAGCAAGGGCTGCGTATCATACACTGATAAACCCTGACATCACAAGGCAAATTAGAATACTTGATTACGAATTAATATGTATTCATAAAACACGAGGTTTTAATCAATGACCCATACATTTTCAATAATGCATCCAGGTTCAGTGTTCCTCCAGGAAACACGAATGAATTTTGCTCTATCAGTCAGGCCTTGACTTAAAATCCCGTGTACTTTCTGCTCATACAGTCTCCAACACTCATCATCCAAACAAAAGCCTGAGGCATGTAACTTGTCTTGTCCCCTCAAATTCAATCTATAGTAATAAGCATAGATAAGATGATGTCGTGCAAAATAGAATCTTACTTTGAGTCATCGATGGAGATGGTCAAAATTAAATAGGAAGTACAACAAGAATCAATAACAAAGTCTATCCATAATGTAACAAGAACGCTGAATAACAATAAGCAAATGTAGAAGAGTTGAAACTTCTGATCTATACCTAATGCAATGGTCATATTTAACAGCAAAGTCAATTTTGGTCATAAAAACCTCCTCAAATCCACCATTGTTGCATTTCTCCAAACACGCAAGTGCCAAAGCAGCCTCATCTTGAAGCTAAAAATTGAGAGAAGAAAAAACGAAGAAGCTAACTAATCAGCTGAAAGCATGGTATGCAAAAAAGGAATATAAGTAAACAAAAAAAAAAAAGATTAAACCGCTTTGTTTGAAGGCAACAAATAGTAAATACAAATGAAATGATTCCAGAATGGTGTTCAATTTGAGCTTTTATAAACAAATTGGTGTCTGTTATGTGGAATATAGAAGGAAAATCAGGTGCCCTTTTTCTTCCAGTACTACTTCAGTCTAAACTGTGGGAAAGCTCGTCCAAGTTTCTTCAACTTAACCTGGATTTCTCATAATTCAACAAGAAAAAATATGGAACAACTCCCTTCCAGACATTCAAAAAATGTCAAGTTACTCCGGTCAAATTTAAATTCAGTAAAATGCATCTTATGGGAGATGGCTAATGGAGAAATCAAAGAATCTTTTGCAAGAAGAGCAATTGGGAATGAGGTGTTGGTATTCACTATTCACTATCAAATTCTTTTTGTAATTATACAACTGCTTGTAATTTACTCAAACTAGAGTTTTTTTTTTTTTTGTAATCTTCCTAGGGGTGGGATTCTTCTTACTTCCTGTAATATTTTTCACCCTATCAATGAAATGGGATTGGTTATATTTCAAACATAATTGATCAGCACCAAAATTTGGCACTACAGTACCTCAGTAAAACCTGATTGTGATATTCGAAATGCAATGTTAAAGTTGGAAGACGGATTGCATATGACCACAGAAAATAAATCTTTATATTGCTTCTTTTCCTGCAACCAAAGCCCATTCTGAATCCATTAAGTATGAGAGAAATAAATTAAACATCAACATGGAGTTTTCAAGAAAAAAAATATTAGAAACACACTGATTATATCAGGATCCTCATTGTTACCAGGACATCAGCAAGGACAGTAAATAATTATCTCATGGATCAGTGAGAATAAAAACACGGTTGCTTTAATGAATAATCACTAAAATAGACCCAAAATGAAAAATAATAATAATTAGATGATAACCTGGAAGACAAATTCACAATATAAACTACAAATTGTCTGGACTCTCATTAGTAAAGGTATGTGAACCAAAATATCAAAATAATTCCATCTTGTCAGTCAACCTTGGGAACATACTTATAGGAGGAAAAGTACCCGGCACATAAAGAAATATTGAACCAAATAAACACATTTAAAAAAAAATTAAGAAACAATACTAAGACCTCCTTCGAAATAGTGCTCTGAGGTCCAAGCTTAAAATAGAGCCCACGATTCCATAAAGCTGAAGAGGCTGCAAAAACAGAAGAAAATTTTCCAAATAATTGAAATTTCCGTTTCTTAAACAGCAGAAAGATCACAACTTTCGTATGACTACTCTAGGAAAACTATCAATTCCAATATTTCAGTTTTCAGGCAATTGAACCACTATATGATTCAAAACCAGAATTTATCATAATAGTCTGTAGGAACTGAAGTCCCATATTCGATTTCCAAATACATTTATTACTCGTTAATAAAAACTCTCGGCCATGTAATTCTTTCATAAAAAGGGTATCTTTAACATTGGAAAAAAAATAATGATAAAAAATTTTGATCTTATTTTCTGGATCATGTACATCATTGAATGCAATTTTGACTAACAAGAGAAGATAGAGAAAAATATAAGAAAGACATACCTAAAAATTTTACTGCAACACGAAACATTTGGATCACTGTCATTGAATGATTTATTATATTTTGGGTAATGAGGTATGATAATATTACAGCTATTAAAAATCCACTCAAGCAATCATGAACATATATTGAAGCCCTCTGCCGAGCCCAAACCTATAACATAAATCAGATGTTAAAATAACAAACAACTAAAATGATCAGGTGAACATGAGCAAATTTCAGCAGTATACCTCAAGTAGAATTAACGTTTCGACCAAAGACTTTGATTCAAGAAAAGGCTTCTTAACCATTTCTACAGTATCCTCAAAGTACATATCTTCCAAAATACTAGTGTTATACTTAGGTGTAGCTTGAAGTAAGCTCCCTTGAAAACAAATAATAAAATTGAGATGAGAAAAGTTGGTTGATATAGCCGCTTAACTGATGGATGGTCAGAGTGCAGTGACCATAACATACTTAAATTAAAATGACATATGAAGAGAATACCTTGATTCAAGGCACGGATATTGTTTCGTTTGAGATTCAACTTTGAAATGCTAAAAAAGGATGATGCTATTGTTGGAATTATTCTGACAAAAAATCCAGGAGCCACCTTCAGCTCTTCCAAACCTACAAATTGAAATTTAATTTCTCAAACTTAACAATTTTGACTATAAATTAGTAATTAAGGCCAAAGTGTGCAATCCTTAACATTTATTTTCCATATAAAGTGAGTACAAAACTTCCCACACATACAACCTGGATGGACAATTAAGACAGGTTTTCGAGCCTCATTCTGTAGCGTAGACCATTCAATCTTTGAAAACGTTAAAGATGAGTTCAAATACTTCTTGATTGTGCAAAGGTAAAGGAACCTTTTGGCATGGTACCGGTAATTCAGGTAGTCTTTTTCATGGAAACACTCCTGCCACAAACAAATAAGTTTGGTCTAAGAAATATCCAAGAAAACTAACACATCATAATATATTGAAAAGTTTTCTCCCAACATACAGGCAAGTACGTTAAATATGCAATGCCAGATATTATATCCAAACATTTGTTTCTTTACAATGACCATACGTCCTCAAACCCTTGTCCAGTCAGTAGGTTAAAGTTAAGAATATTGTCAGCCTCTTGAACATTTGATGGTTATAAATAATAGTGTGGGCAATGTACTAGCCCCAAGGAATTTTGAAACCATAACCACTAGAATTAATACAAAGAAATTAGCCTTACATTCAACTCAGGAATTATATCTTAATTTTAAGGTTACTTCTTGAATAAAGAAATTCAATATACCATAGAAATACCTGACAACATTAAACAACTAACGACTGAGGGGGGAATTAATTAACGTGGATTATGCCGATTGGATAACTTTCAAATTACGTTTTAACTTATAACCAGACTCAAATCCTACATGTCCAAGTCCAATTCACTCAACGTTCCCGGTTATACAAGAAAAGAGTAAAACAGCAGCGTTGCAGTGGTAAAAACGAGAGTACGTTGGGCAGTGGTCATGTAATACCTTTGGCAGGCCAACCAAAAGATCCACATTTACATCAGGTTTTGCAATGCCTTGAAAGGCATAGCTACCACCGATTTTAAAGGATTTTGGCTTTCTAAATTTGAATTCCACTTTGTCAGCGCCAATGTCCCTGATAAAACCCGGAGCTTCATCTGCAGTAACCTGCAAAGTTTCAACCTTAGAACTTCAAAAAACCAAATTCAATCCAGAAGCTAGAAATTCAAGAAAAATAAAAGTGAGACTCCAGTTTGGTTAAACACAACATGAAGTCTCTGAGTTCCAGGAATTTAGGAATACCGGGCGAGATTAACTAATGACACAAAGTGAAGCAGTTTATCGAAAGAAAAACACAGAGGTCATTCATTGTTTAATGTTTTGGTAGAGAAGGGAGGGAAAGGCAACCTTCAAGTCCTCGGGGATGAGCTTAATTGCTTTTTTGATAGCTGAAACTGTGTCCTCGACGAGCTTAAGCAAAGCAGGGGAGTAGTCCAGCTGAAATTCCTTTAATAGTTCTCTGACCTTCATCTCCATGGGATCCGAAAGCGCATTGGAATCCATTATTCTACTTCCGCCTTACTAAGAAACAATTGTTTTTCCGTGTAAATGCCCGTAGTTGGTGATTAGGGTTTTTCAGGGTTTAACGAAAGAAGGTGGCGGGAACGTTAACTATAATGGAGAGGAGGAGAACTTGCAAAAATATGGGCCGTGTTTATGGCAGGAAGAACCGAGAGGCCCGGTCGAAAATTAATTTGATAACTAATTAGTGAGTTTATTAAAATTAATGGGTGGATTAGTAAAAAATTGAACAGAGAGTTAAAATTACCGTATTTATCTAAATCAAAAGTTCAAGAATCAAACTAATACAACTTAATAAATTTAGGGGTCAAAAGTCGACGAGATCTCTTTAATTCCATTGATTTTCTTTCCAACATAACCCTCCTTAAATCTTTATATATATATAAAAAAATACTCTCATTATCAACTCAAACGTATTTCAATTAATTAAGATATATATTTTAGACTAAAAGATGGGATATTTGAATTTCTACCCTCACACGTTGACTCACAAAAAAAAAAAGTATGATCTTAATTCAAACTTGAAAAAATGAGTAATTTTTTTATGAAAAAAAAAAACATACATTTATCTAAATACAACTCTTTTACATTATACGATATGCAGGTTGACAGAAAGGGATATTCGAAGTAAGGTATATATTTTCGACCAAAAGATCTGATATTCGAATTTTCACTCCCACATGTTGTACAAAAAAAGTTACCTTAATTCAAACTTAAAAAAATGGTCAACTTTTATGGGGAAAAAACGTACATTTATCTAAATACAACTCTTTTACATTATAAGACAGGGACGTTAACATAGATAAAGGAGATTTACTCGATAAAAAATGGGTATAAAATTGCAATGAAATGGACGAAAATGCGAAGTCGTCCCGTCATCAAGTGGGACAGAAAGTGAAAGTTGGTAGAAATATCTTTGGAGTGTGAAGCTACCACAAAAGTTAAGCCTCTATAAACACTTTACCACCTCCACAAGAGGAAGAGATAGTGAATGCACTTGTTTTCCCCCCAGCCCCGACCATAAAAATGAGATGCGGGTTTTTTTACTAACGACATTGGGTGACTTGGAATCAAAGGAATGAGACAGTACATAACAAAGACAAGAGCTTCCAATGGTGACTCCAACTCTTCGGCATTCAATTATATATGGAGGAACACATTTTCTATGGAAGAGCATGCTGGACGACGGAGGCAACAAATTCACACGACCCATCAATTCAATACCAAAACGAAAGAAATATGGAAGCCACGAATCAGAAGGCTCACACCTTTAAACTCGATACGATGTTGATGCGTGTCGTTAGATCAGCAGCTAGCTATTATTCAAGATGTTCGTGGAGAATATGGGAGTTGGAATTTGAACCTGATCTCGAAAGAGGAAATAAACCTCTTAAATGTTTTTTTACTTAATTGTGAAATTAGATAATCAAACTATCGACTTTTGTAATAGTAGTTCATCATTTTT
>JAOANK020576561.1:0-12125 GCA_026257165.2 Telfairia occidentalis
ACTCCCCTTAAGTTTTAAAGGCATGCAAGTAGTAGCGGTCCTAAGGTTAAGTTAAGTCGGGTCATTACAGTCATGTTGAGGGATGAAAAAGATGCGAGAAACTTCAAGGTCAATGGACAGAGGATTAAGCAATATTGAGGAGAGAACTTTCTTTGAAAATGAGCTTCTCTCAAGTTGCTAGAAAATTGACAAAAGATTAAAATCACAGGAGCAATATTTGAGCATAATGATGAATTATTTTCACTTCCTTTTGAATTTCATGTTGCTTTGTTTTAGGAATGTTTTTAAGAGTATTTTGAATTTGAAGTTGAATCATTCGTTTCCTTTCTTTAATTAGGGTAGATTTGAGTTCGTAAAAATTAATTTTGTTATTTCCTATTTCATTTTGAATTTAAAATTAGATTTGATATTTTGATTTTCTTAGCATTTTATTTCGATTTCAAAAGTTAAAAAAAATATAAATTAAATTTAAAATTTCCATAATTATCTGTCATTTAAATTCAAAATTTACCTTGCAGATAATTATGTAGGAAATGCAGGATTTGAGGCAACATTTATAATATGGTTGGGGGAGACCATAAATTTTTATTGGGAAAATATTATTTATTATAATTAATGATCAAACGTCTCCTTTGCAGGGTTCAGAAGATTTGACAGGGCAACCACGGTAGAAAAGATCTGTTGAAATATTTTATTTCAAGAAATTCGATTTGCATGAAGATTAATTAGGTAATTTTTAAAACTAATCTTTCTTAAACAACTGATTTGCCTTGAAGATTTTAGCCTTATTTATATTCGTTAACTTCACCCTCATTGTCATCTTCTTCCCTATTTACCTTCTATCTTTCCTTCGCACAAAATCCTTGAGCCAACAAAACAAATGTTTGCCAAGACAAGAGCCATAAAATGTGAAACTTTAGTACAGGTCTTTTGTTCGAGGCTCTCGCATCCTCTAAAGTGGAAGAACAAAATCTACCACCCCTCCACCAAAGAAAGAGAAGAAGAAAAAGACGAAGAAAGCTGTGACACCCCCTTCTCTAGTGGAAGTCCGACTTGTCATTGATGAAGTGCTTGTTGCAGTTCAAGCGACAGTACAAGAAGATGAGCCTTTCACACCCATCACTGAACTAGAGGCCCAGCTTGAGGAGGAACATGATGTGGTACTGTTGAATGAGGAGGAAGCCAATCAAAAGAACCATTGATCCAAGAGGAAGTTGTGATAAAGGACCCTATCGAAGAAACGCCTGTTGACCCATCTCCAAGCACACTGAGAAAGAAAAAAAAGTCAAAGAAAAAGAAGAAGAAGAAGCTAACCCCTCATGAGGAACCAAAAGTTGAAACCCCAGCTATGAGGCAAGCCAAACAGAAGGGCAAGGAGCCCATGCTGAAATTGGTCATGGAACGATTGATCAAAGATGCTGTGTGTCAACGACACTAGAGCATCAAAAAGCGTGATTTCTTGGCTGAGCGCGAATTTTTTGAACCATATGATGACCTTTTGCACTATCTTTCCGCTGGTATCATTAACCATTCTTGGGAAACATTTTATCCGAAGCCTAAAGCTGCAATCGTAGGGATTGTCTATGAATTCTACACCAACTTGGATGAAAATAATGGCTTCGAGATTTTGACCCATGGTGTTCCAGTGGATTTTTCTCCCAATGCTATCGACAGTATCTATCATCTTCAGGACTACTCACATGTGGTGTATAATGAGATGATTATTACACCATCTCAAGAGCAGTTAAACGAGGCAATCTATGAGGTAGGCATCAAAGTGGCTTAATGACGAGTTTCATCAACTGGCGCGCGCACTTTTCAATCCACATTCTTGAAGATAGAGGCCAATGTGTGGCTATCTTTTCTTAAGACTCATTTGCTTCCAGTAACCCATGCCTCTACTATAAAAAAGGATCGGATCCTCCTCATCTTTGCCATCATACGTAGTCTGAGCATTGATGTGAGAAAAATAATTGCTCCAAAAATTTAGTTGTGTGCCAAGAAGAGTGTGACCAAGTTATTTTTTCCCAACACAATCATAATGCTTTGCAAAAGGGCAGGTGTGCCAATCTATCCTGAAGACATCCCCTTATTTGATAAGGGAGTTAATGACACTGCCAACTTGGTGCGACTGCGACAAGATGAGCATATGCCAAGACAAGGGAGAGGCTTATTGTGTGGAGTTTATCAATTGCTGGAGCAGCAAGATTTGCTGATGAGCATAATGAAGTTCCAAGAGAGGCAACACTAGACTTTTTGAAATTATGCTCGACGATATGATGTTGCTCTTAAGAAAGCCCTGCGCGCAAACTTTGTCAAGCCTTATGTCACCTTCCCACCTTTTTCAAATGACCTAAGGAACCCATGAATCCCACCACCTGCGGTAGTGCATGACGAGGCTGCAGAGGAGCAAGATCCTATTTTTGAGGATTAAGGATTTCAAGGGATGTTGGTTATCCCTTCTCTTTCTCTCTTTCTCTAACCTTATTATCTTCTATTATTTTAACTTTTTTGCTTATGCTCTGATCTTTCTATGATGCTTTTAGTTTCAATTAAATGGACCCCCCTAATTGATTTTGTAACCCCCTGCATCATTTAAATGAAATATATTTTGGTTGAGTTCTGAATTGTTGTGTTGTAGCAATCTCGCTTTTATTGTTAGGATCAACTTAATTGTTCTGAGCAAACCTTTTGATCTAGCATTAGTAGATTTTGATAAACCCTTTAGTGAGAGACAACATTTGACTAGTATGAGAGCCTTAGTTTATATTTCTTAGAGTTGAAAACTTATTGACACAAAATCTTTCTGCATAACTAAGTCTACTTATTCTGCCTAGTCTGAAAAAACTACTTTAGTTTAGTTGATCCTTGAAGAAATTTTGCTCCAGCAAGTAGAGAATCATTTTATTTGCCTGATCAAATTTATTCAAGATACTTTAGACTAAGTTTGGGGATTCCCCTTTTTCTTCTTTCTTGTCCGACACATTGAAGACAATGCGCATTTTAAGTTTGGGGATGTTGTGTCCCTTTGGTCCTTTCTTAAGCCTTATTGAATTATCTTAAAATTGTAAAAGTGCATTGCGCTAGTTTTTTGTAGTACACCATTCTCCCTTTATACACCTATTTTTTTTCTCGAGTAGGCCTAGTAACCAAGGGCCGTTACCCATAATTTTTACTGCATAAAAAAGTAACTCAGAAGAAAGGTGAATATTAAAAGAAAAAAAGAAACAAAGAAAAAAAGGAAAAAAAAGAAAAAGAGAATTACAAGGGATGAGTGTTTTCTAAATGTTACTGTTTCCTTAGAATAGGAAGGCTTGCTACTAAAAATGTAAATGAAATTTCTGATAAGTGATGAGTCTTGAAATAAATGCCATGACTTGGAGGGAACAAAATCTTTGCTATGTGAAAACCTTTTGAGAGAGCAATCTGTGAGCAATTTGTGCAAACTGAAAACTAGGGGATCCGACGATAGGATAGAGCAGGGAATAAGATGAGAGTCTGATTGTAAGATTTCATAGTAAAGTTGATGATTTAGAAGTTACCAAACTAAGAGTTAGATCCTTTTGAATAAGTAAAATCTGTGGCGTGAATAGAAAGATGAAGGGAAGATAAGGAGATTGACTTGAAGGAGATGTGAGATAACTAGATAGTTGATAGTTTATCACTGAATAATTTGTCAGATTTTGCTACAGAATTTTGTTTGCCAGATCATTCTGTTTGTTTTTATAGAAGACTAAAGCATTACTCGAGGGCGAGCAGTAGCTCAAGTTTGGGAATTCAATAACTCTCCAAAATAGAGTTATTAGGAGTCGTTTAGGATAGATTTCATCTCATTCTTAGAGTAAATTGCCTTTGATTATGGAATAATTGCTTGATTTATGTTTGTTTTGCATATAGAACTATTGAGAACCTTCATATGTTGCATCATTCTATTTATGATAGCATTTGAATAGAATCGAGGGAAGTTGTGCTTGATTACCACTAATTCTGGGTATTTTGTTGAGCAGATAAATGATGGAGTATTATTTTAGTAGAATTATTGATTGAGCAATTCTGGAGCAAAGTGAACACAAAGGATACGCACGAAAACAATGAAAATTTGAAATAAGGAAAAAAATCTTTTTTTTACTGAATTAATCAACCATTAGATGCGAGCCATGTGGACGATCTAGCCTAATAGCTTCCTAATCACAAATAAGGACATATAAATAGAAAAGGCTACCACCAAGGGAAGGAGTTCGATTTTTAGTGAGTTTTAGTTCGATTTTAGTTTCAGATACTTTCTTTTGCAGAATTTTCATCCATTGTTGCTGCAGTTCTGAATTCCCATAGAGAAGAACTTGTAGAAGGAAGAAACTTGACTGAAGGCTGGAGCAGAAAAAGTGATTCTTGAAACTGTTTTCATGGAACAATCAATTTCTACAGTTCTTTAGAGTTTTCTTTTATCATGAACTCGTTTACTATTTTCGTTTGTTTGTTGTAGTCTTTTATTTGTTGTAGCATGAACTAATCACCTTTGGGTGAGAATTAAGGGGGATGTTGAACTGATTTAGATTTGAAGGAAAGTTTGAGGATTTGAATTTTTTTTGAAGTGTTCTTTATTGAATAATATTTATGTCTGTCTGGCCAACACACATGAATACTTTCTCTATGTTTCGGTAGAAAGACGAGAAGTCGATTGCTCTAAAACACATTAGCCTCTAGATTAGGTTAGTGGCTGGCTAAGTGAGGAGGTTAGGGATAAGTGCTCACCTAATGCACAAAAACAACATGTTTAACTCATATAACTTAATGAGAATTAACTTAAGGTAATTGAAAGATCTAAGAGGATTCCGAGACTATAATTGTGTGATTCGATTCTGCAAATCTTTTGCTTCAACATTCTATTTCAAGAAAAATAACATTGTACCTTAATCCGAACCCATTTGTTCTTATCGTTACAACTGCAAAAGCATTCTTTTTATTTTGTCATTTAGTTTAGTCTAGTATTAGTATAACAATTCAACAAATATTTGCCTTTATTACTACTTGAATTCACTAAAAGATTGAGTTATAATAGTTCAAAATCTACCACTAATCCCTGTGGAGACAATATAAATACTTATCCCTTGCTGCTGATTGTGTACCCTTGCACATCATTTTGTGTGGTTTTTATTGCAAATTTGAGCCTCACCATCACAAAACAATAGTCATCTTCAATTAATTAGGAGTAGGAGTAAGTTAATTAGATTTCTATCTTGTTTATCAGTTCCCCAGATAAAATGAGATGTAAGTAATTATGATACTTAATCAAACTAGAAACCCAATCTTGAGGACGACACTCAATACTTAATTCTACTATATTAAAATTGACACCGTACACTTGTGGTAACGTAATGTTGCGATCAAGTTTTTGGCACCGTTACTGAAGATTGGCGATTATGTAGTTTGATTAATATTGTAGAGAAAATACCGAGTCTTAATCTAGGGTGCATGTTTACTTTTTCTTGGCTTAGGTTAGATTAGGTGCTAGTTACTTGGATTGGCCAGCTAATTTTTCTATCCCTTTTTCCTTATCTTTTTATTTGTTTTTTGTAGGTGTTGAGTGCCAGTGAATCTCGTTCCTTGTGCTGAACCTCAATCGTTGGGGATGCCTTCTTCCTTTTATTCTCAATGCCACTGGAAACCTTCGCTCTCGTATTAGGGTAGTATTATCCACTCTATCTTTGTTCATTTATCCTTGCATGCTTAGTGATTTATGCATTGAGAACAATGTATATTTTAAGTTTGGGGGTGGGTAGTACTCTGTGAGTTCTAATAAGTTTTGTGTGAATTTGAGCTTAAGTTTTTCATTTTTTAATTGATTTGTAGTTGTGTACTGAACTGCTATGGAATTCCTCTATGCATGCTATTGATGAGGAGAGTCTATGATTTTCTCTAACTGGTCTGTTTTGTGTGTTTGTGGAAATAGGATAACATCATTCTTAGTTGGGTTATTTCAAATCTTTCTTGGAATTTCTTGTTTGTTGAGCACATAGCCCTCTTGTCTATAGTTCTAAAGGTTTAGAATGTCTTTAGGGGAACTATTTCTCTGAGAATTCTCTGACAAGATTGTGGTTGTGTTTAGGTATTTCATGTGCAAGTCTAGTGTTAGTGTGCTAAAAAAGGGGAAATTAAGTGAAGAAGATTACTCCTCCTTTCTTCATGAATTAGTAAATGGGACATGCGAAACGAAAGTGAGTAAGCCTAGGCCCTTGGATAGTTTTATTGCTCGTAGTTGAATATCCAACACCTAAGAAGTGGGGATAAGCCAAAAAGAAGGTAATACATTTTGAAATTGTTCCCCTTCTAACAAAAGAAAAGAAAAGAGAAGAGATAAACGTGTTGCTTCTACTAGGATACCTAACACCTAGGAAGTGGGGGTAAGCCAAAATGAATGTGACATATCTTCTCTTCTTGTGCAATGAAGAAAAGAAAGGGAAAAAAATATAATTCTCTCAAAACTCTAGTTTGCAATTAATTCGCTTAACTATGCCCTTGATCGAAGTAGGATAGCCTAGAGAGGTTTTTCTAAAGTCACCTCAGGCTTATAAGGGCTAAGACTAGATGGGCTTGCACACACACACACAAGGGATGAAGAGAATTGGCTTATAAATCTCTCGGTGATGAATGTGTTTGAAAGTTTCTATGATTGCACCTACTTCTTTATTAGAGCATTAAGACTTGAGTTAGTTGCATGTTTTGAGAAGTTTCATTATTTTGTTTACTGTTGTGTTTTAATTTTGCTCAGGACTAGCAAAAGTTTAAGTTTGGGGGTGTTTGATAGCACACAAAATGTGTTATCTTTAAGCCCTATTTTAGCTAGTTTTGTGGTCTAAATTCTGAGCTTTCACAAGTTTATTTATTAATTTGTAGGAACCGATCATTTTATGGCAAAAATATGAATTCGGGTCATTTGGGTTGAAAAATAAGCCTAAGAAGAGTAAATTTGGCCAAGAAACGAAGAAATACGACCAAAATAAGTGATGACCTGAGGGCACAACGTCTCAACACAAGACTAGGGTGTTGAGATGCCCAAATGATGGAGAGAGGATGAAGATCGTCGTGCATGCACACATGAAGAGGAAACTGATGTTGAGATGCCAACCATGGTGTCTTAACTTCATAAGTGACTGCACATGCTCGTGCCCTTGCCTCATGTTGCCTTCAAAGTAGCGTTGAGACACTACTTTGAGCATTTCAATGCTACATCATATGTTCGCCCTATGTGATGCCCCCGCCATGCGCTTCTTGTGCTAAATGAGGGCAGCAGCATCTCGACACTACCAGCCAAAGTTTTTAAAAGAAAATTTTCATTTGCAATTTTGAAGAGGCCATTTGGAGAGACAAATAGTTATGACAACAGCTGGGTTTTAGAGAGAAGAACAAGCACCTCATGGAGCTTTTGGAGCAATCCAAGGCTCGAGATTGTAGGCTTCACAAGAGGAATGAGTGTGACACGCGTCTTTGGGAGTTTTCTTTATCCCTTTCTGATTTAGTAGCTAGTTTTAGCCTTTTTGAGGGAGTCTCTATTTTATATTGTGGATTTGAATAGTCGGACTCTGCCGTAGAACTGTTATGTAATGTTTTAGATGGATGTTTGATTTAATGCAATAAATTGTTTTTATCTTGTAGCTAATCATTTATGCATTGTGTGCCCCATGCTCTTATTCTCCTGATCAAAGAATAAACTGATTGATATATTTCAGCCTTTAGCTCGAGAGAGTAAAAGTTTAGATTAGTTCAATCAAATGCATGACTGTTGTAAATCATTGAGCGGGAGTGGAGTTTTACTAATAGAGGCATAAATTATTATCTCTATGGGGATTATTGGCGACCTGTGATGACAAGCTGGATAACCCTAAGCTCAAGAGAGGAAGAGATCTCAATAATTCTTCTAAGAGGTGATAGTTAGTAGGAAATTTGTTAATGCCTAGCTAATTTGTGGGTAACAAACTGAGAAGTTGAGTCTTAGTGAGAGACTTAGCTCAGCTCGAGAGAGGAAGCTAAATATTTTATTCCCAGCTTACGATTGTTGCATAATAGAATAGTTTGTTGTGTTAATCAAGTGTATTGTCCAAAGCATGAAAATTTGGTTCTAAGGCATGCTCTCCAAATGTCGTCTCCAGTTATTAGGAGTAGGAGTAGGTTAATTAGATTTCTATCCTATTTATCGATTCCCTAGATAAAATGAGGTGTAAGTAACTATGGTACTTAATCAAACTAGAAACTCAATCCCGAGAATGACACTCAATACTCAATTTCACTATATTAAAACTGACACATGCACTTACAGTCACGTAGTGTTGCAATCAGTGTCCTAGTCTAGTTGCTAAATTCCTACAAAATCATGGCATATGTGCTCATTACATAATACTAGAACACCGCAACAAAATGGTGTTGCATAAATGTGTAATCGTACTTGAATGAACATGGATATGAGTATGTCAATTAATTCATCTTTACCCATATCATTGTGGATGTAAGCTTTGAGGACCGATGAATACTAATTAAACAAGTTTTCTAGTAAGTTAGTTTCAAAAGTACTTTTGAACGGTGGATAGGAAGAAAACCCAATTTAAGGCACATGCATGTTTGAGGTCACCAAGAAGAAGTAAGAATTTATATTCAAGAACAACTAGTGGTTTCTTCATTGGTTATCCAGAAAAATTAAAAGGGTATAAATTTCATTGTCCTAACCATAGTATGAGAATAGTTGAAACTGAAAATGTTATGTTCATTGAGAATGGTGAAGTTAGTGGGAGTTTGAAACCATGTAAAGTGGAAATTCAAAAAGTTGAGGTGAAACTTCCTTCATCTAGAATTTCTTCTCAAGTTATTGTTCTTGTAATTGTTGACTTTATTAATAATTTATAAAAAGAACATGTTAATGACCAAACACCACATAATGATGTTATTATGAACGAACCTGCAATACAGAAACCCAAGAAATAGAATTAAGAAGATTTGTAACGCAAAGAAGATCAACTATTTCTGATGATGATTTGGTTTATTTGCACGAGTCATAATTTGATTTAGGCATTGATAATGATCCAATTTTTTTTACAAGCCATTGAAAGTGATAGTTCTGGTAAGCGGTTATACGTCATGAAAGAAGAGTTTAAAACTAATGGATCACACAAAATGAGGTTGAGACCTTGTAGAATTACCTAAAGGAAGCAAAAGGGTTGGTTGTAAATGAGTCTGTAAGATGAAACGTAACTCAAATAACAGTATTGAACGACACACAGCCAGCCTCGTTGCGAAAAGTTTTACTCAGAAAGATGGTGTTGACTATAAGAGACCTTTTTCCTCCATTTCAAAAACGAACTCATTAAGAATTACTGTGGAATTAGTAGCTCATTATGACTTAAAGCTTCATCAAATGGGTGTGAAAACTATTTTTATAGTTGGGCATTTAGATAAGAAGTATTCATGGATTAACTAGAAGATTTTGTGGTTGAAGGAAAGAAACATATTGTATGTAAGCTATAGAGGTCAATATAAAAACTTAACAAACTTCCTAACAATGGTATTTTAAGTTTAATGATACCATCACATCTTTTGGATTTAACAAAAATGTCGTTGATTGATGTATATATCTAAAGATCAGTGGGAGTAAGCTTTTATTTTGTGTTCTAAATGACATCTTGCTGACTACTAATAACTTTGGTTTATTACATTAAACCATATAATTTCTCTCTAAAAACTTGGAAATGAAAGATCTGAGTGAGGCATCCTATGTGACTGGAATTGAAATATTCCATGATAGAGTACATGGATTGTTAGGATTCTCTCAGAAAGTATATATTAATAAAGTTCTAGAGAGATTTAGTATGGATTAATGATCTTCAAGTGTTGTTCTAATTTAGAAGGGAGATAAGTTTAATCTCATCCAATTTACAAAGAATGAATTTGAACACAATCAAATGAAAACCATTCCTCGTGCATCTATTGTTGGAAGCTTAATGTTTGTACAGACTTGTACCAAACTAGCATCTGTTTATGTTGTTAAAATGCTAGGCATGTATCAAAGTAATCAAGTAATGGATAATCGAAAAGTTGCAAAGAAAGTGTTATTCTATCTGCAAAGAACCAAAAATTATATGCCTACTTAAAGAAGATTTGATCATCTTGAGGTGATTGAATATTCAGATTTAGATTACGTTGGATGTAGGATTACATGAAAATCTGCATTTGGCTATTTATTCCTATTAGCTAGAGGAGCAACTTCATGAAAAAGTGCAAAGCAGTTTATCATCACTGCATCTATTATAATAATTCTTTGACAATAAGCAAGTATTCAGAATGCGCTAAACTCATGGAATTAAAATACTTCATCATTAAAGATGATGTTCAGAAACAAAGCGTGTCAATTGATTAGCACTAACCTTATGATTGTGGATCCACTAATGAAAGGATTGTCACCTAAGATATTCAAGAAACATGCCGAACTTATGGGCATTAGTGGATACCACTATGATATTATAATTACGTTTGTTTTAGACTCTGAGCTCATTTATTTATTATTTCTTATTTTTTTTATGACTCCTGATTCGTATGATTGGTATATACATAAATTAATTACAGAAATAAAACATGATCTTATCTTTGACAAGAACTGATTGTTGAACCATTTTTGAATTCCTTTATTGTAGGTCATGTTAGGTGAATAACTAATTTTGTGATACATATAAGGAATTATGTTGATGCAATGATGTATGATCGCCATGATCCTAATTAATTTCTTTACTTGACATTGATGTTATGATATGAAGATGAATTTATCTCTACTATGTGCGTTATGTTTATGAATCAAATATGACAATTAATATCACATGGGCAAAATGGGACAATATTAGATTTTTAAATCTAATATTATTATTAATGTGTCTCATGTACATTATTCCAATAATGTTGTAGGTCTATGTTAGTGAGCAAATTAATTAAAAGGTAATTTTCCTAATTTACACTCTGATGAAAGGTGAATATATAAAGATAAAACTCTAAGGATTGGCTCTCTCTATCAAATCATGTAGTATTTTTCTCCATCAAGAATGGCCAATAAAGTTCTAATGAAGGCTAAGAAAAAGGAATACAATCCTCATGAATTGCGTTACTTTACAAAATCAACATCATGAATCAATGTAGTAACTTATGTTATGAAAGTATCTAGTCCGAAGATCTTGGCTATTATTGTATTATCCAATGTTAGGGTTTTATTGTATAATCATGCTCATTAAGAATTTACAGATAAATCAATGAACAAGGGCAAACCTTCATAGCATCAAGATAAAATGGACCTCCACCTTGAAGATCGCTAAATCACCTCATGGTGGCCAAGCCCAAAGAATCACCCATGAACGGCGACAATGTTTCTTTAGCGAAGGAATTGCAAACATACATAACGCGCCCTCTTCCTCTCGCAAGCTCTCTCTCTTTTATTTTCAATTTCTCTCAAAGAAGTAGATTTAGGAATATTTTGAAACCCAAAATAAGATGCTTTTTTAGGGCCATTTAGGGTTAGGTTAAAATAACCCACTTAAAATAAAAGGGGTGAGTTATTTTACCATAAACAAATAAGCTTCCTCATAACCTGCAGGCCAAATAGTGCAGAAATCGTGGGGAAAAAAAATTGAGGCCGCAGAGGCATTGAGCCGGGGGGGGGGGGGGGGGGTAATTATACACAAAGAGTTGGGGAGTAAGTCACTCGGGCTTTAGTAAATCATGTGAGCCCAAGATATAAACATTATTGAACAAATATAGAGCCCACACTAAGCTAAGACCTTAATACTAAATAATGGTGATTAAAAGGTAAAAAATTCCAACAATTAGGCTACATCGTAATAGGTGAGATTAAGTTATATTTGGCATCCCAAGCTTCTCCCTAAGGTTCGAGAGAGCCACTGATGTATGCTCAAAGGGCGGCCATACTGCTTCTGATGGTACCATAGTGGTTAGAGGAAAACTTTTACTTTTCTCAACATTACCTTTGAATACTGTACTCGATGAACGAAGACCAACTAATCCGACAAGTTTGTGGAATTACTTGAGATTGCAGCAATGGACAAGGGCCTGAAGAGCTTGTTGGTGTGCAAAATACTCAC
>JAOANK020576663.1:0-12124 GCA_026257165.2 Telfairia occidentalis
ACAAATTATTGAGAGCATTAGTTAATGAAGTCATTTGTGCTTTTAGAGCACTTACCTCATCGACTTCATGGAATCTCGAAATTATAACATCCCTATCAACAGGCCAATGGTAACTTGTGGCAGCCATGTCCTCAATTATTGTGCTGGCCACCTCGGCTATTTTTGAAAATAATGAACTACCTGCAGCTGCATCCAAGATAGATTTAGTAACACTAGTTAGTCCATCATAGAAAAATTGAACTTGGAACCAATCAGGAAAACCCTGTTGAGGGCATTTATATAATAGGTCCTTATAGCGCTCCCATGCCTCGAACAGTTCTTCTTAATCGTATTGTTTGAAAGCATTGATTTCTGCTCTAAGCTTCTGAGTTTTTGAGGGTCAGAAGAATTTACTAAAAAATGCTTGGGCTAATTCATCCCAAGTGGTGATGCTGTCAGCTGGAAGTATTTCCAAACAATTTTTAGCGCGGTCCTATAAAGAGAATGAAAACAATCTTAAATGAATAGCATCAGGAGATACACCATTAATTTTTACCGTGCTACAGATCTCTAGGAAATATCAGATGTGCTTATGTGGGTCCGCAGTGGCCAAGCCTCTGAATGCTCCCTCACGGGCCATATGGATCAATCCCAGTTTAAGCTCAAAGTTGCATGTTGCAATTGGTGTTTGTGTGATTCCTAGTTGAGCTATAGGAATAATGGGCTGAAAATAGTCACGAATTGCCCTTGGTTATGCCTGTTGCTTGTCCATGACCACTGACTTATTCCTGTTTTTCCTAAGATTCGTTCTCATAGTTCTTTCTATTTTGGGATCAAAGGGAACTAAGTTAGCCTCACAGTTTCTGCGCATGCACCAAAATAATTATTGATAAAAAATTATGGTGAACAAAAATAAAATAAAAATAGACTAAAATAAAATACACCCTAGAATAAGATTGTACTAGAATCTTTTGAAAATAAGATAGTTAATTCACCGATTCCTCGACAACGACGCCAAAAACTTGATCACAGCTCACTACGATACGCAAGTGTACGGATCAAGTTGTAATATAAAACAACCCTAAGATCAAGTATCGTCCTCTGAGAATCGAGTTATAAACTTTCTTAGTTTCCAATTAATTATTCTAATTTTATCTAGGGATGAGGTGAAATTTAGTGATTAAAAACTAACGTGAAAATAACTAAAATATGCACGCTTAGAGAGGAAAAATTCTTGAATAAAGAATCCGAGGGTGTTGGGTTCTTTTTAGCATATCTAACTTATTAAACAATTTTAGGGCTTTTTTTATAAAACTAAAATCCTAGGCTTAGAAAATCGAGCAAACTAAGAGTTTCTTTCTCAAGAACACCTAATCTCACATTTAATCAGCTAATCACTTTCATGCATAAGTTAAGAAAACATGGCTAATGGATTTATTCTAAACATGCCTCAATTTAAGCTTACCACTTTCATGCATAAGTTTCAAAAGCCTAGTATTCGAGATCTAACTATTGACATACTCTTTCAAGCTATATCAATTGTAAAGGAAATTTATTCCACATTCTCATGCTAGAATAACAATGAATTCAACAAATATTAGGAGGATTTAGCAAATATAATTCATCCATAAAATTAATCAAATCATCAAATTTAAACTAAAAAGTCCAACACCCTAAGATTACAAAGATCTTAGCCACAAATTGGCTCTAAATTCATCTAACAGTTTTTTATTAACAGAAAAAGTGCAAAGAAAAGGAATAAGAAATTTCTCGGATTGCTTCAACGTTGTCTCCTTTTGCAGACCGCTCCTTGTGGTCTTGGTTTTCACTCTTGATCACTTGGAATCACTCTTCCTTGCTCAATAGCCTCAAAATTGAGCTCTTCTTCTGTCTCTCGAAACTTCTCTCCAAAAACGGCCTCCCCCAAAACCTAGACATAAGGTTATTTTTATAGAAATCGTCACAGCGTTGAGACGCTATAACATAACATTGAGACACTATGCTTGATATTTACCAAAATGCCATCGTATTTTGAGAAAGGGGGAAAAATTATTGAGGTAGCGTTAAGACGCTATAGCATAGTGACTCGATCCTACCTCGAATTTTTCAAATTCTGTTTAGAAAATTCAGGGTAGCTTTGAGATGCTAAGAACTTGCCCTCATGTCACTGTTTGAGCATCTCAACGCTATCCTTTAGCGTTGAGACGCTAGCTCTTGGGTTGCTACTTTGATTTTCTTCCTTGATTTAGCCCATTTGTGGTTTGTTTGACTCATTATTCACCCCGAACACCCTCAAATTCATCTCTTTCCTTAGAATGCTCAATTCCTACAAAATTTCACAGATAAAAGTATCAAAGTACACTTTTAACATACAAAACTACTAAATTATAGGTCCAAAAATAGCACTTTTTTTTAGTGCTATCAGTACGCACTGAGATCTTAGGATAATCATCACTCATTCCTTCTACCTTATTGACTTGAGCGTCGAAGTGTGGTATTCAGCCTCACCTCATCCTCTTCTTGCAGGTCCGAGGTAACTTGAGACGCAGTCCACATCAGCAAGCCAAATTTCTCGTGCATCAACACAATGTATATGCTCTATTACAAAATATTTATATTCCAATCACATAGGATGCGCCACTCATGTCTTTCATTTCAAACTTTTTAGAGAGAATTTCTTTGGTTTAACGTAATAATCCAAAGTCATAAGTAGCCAACAAGATGTTCATCAACATATAGAACAAGAAATATGATTAAACTAACTCCTATTGATCTTTAGATATATACATTGATCAACGACGTTTTCTTTAAATTTTTAAAAGATGTGATGGTATCATTAAACTTAAGATACCATTTTTGTATATTAATCTCTTTAGCTTACACACCATATGTTCCTTTTCTTCAACTACAAAACCTTCAAGTTGATCCATAAACAGTTCTTCATCTAAATTTCCCTTTAGAAAATTAGTTTTCACACCCATTTGATGAAGCGTCAAGTCATAATGAGCTACTAATGCCATAATAATTCTTAATGAGTCCTTTTAGAGACAGAGGGAAAATTTCTTATAATCAACATTATCTTTTTTATTAAAACTTTTAGTAATGAGTCTGACTGTATGTTATTTAATATTACCATTTTAGTCATGTTAGGTCTTAAAGAACCATTTATGACAGACTCTTTTGTTTCCTTTAAACAATTCTACAAGGTCCTAAACTTCATTGTGATCTACTGATTTTAACTCTCCTTCATGGCATTTAACCATTTAGCAGAACTATCACTTTCAATGACTTGTGAAAACGAAACTAGATCATTATCAATGCCTAAATCAAATCCTAACTCGTGCAAATAAACAACATAATCATCGAAAATAGTTGATCTCCTTTACCTCACAAATCTTTCTAATTCTATTTCTTGTGGTTTCTTTATTGTAGGTTCATTCATAATAATAACATTATGTGGTGTTTGGTCATTAATTTGTTCTTCCTGTATATTATTAAGAGAGTCAACAATTACTAGAATAACAACACATGAAAAAGTTCTAGATGAAGGAATTTTCACCGCAACTTCTTGAATTTTCACTTTACATGGTTCCAAACTTCCATTAACTTTGTCATTCTCAATGAACCTAGTATTTCTATTTTCAACTATTCTTATACTTTTGTGCTTTTTGGTCCTTAATCTTAAATTAATTAATAAATTAGTTAATATTTTAATGATAACAAACTTAATTTTTTTTGTTGACGATTCTAAGATTTTGTATAGTTCATTGCGTAGAGCTCGAAACAATGATTTCAACGTCTTTTGAATCATCCCAATCGACGCTCAAATGAAAAAGTTATGGCCAAAACAAGTTAACGGAAAATACTTGTGGTGGATGATGTGGCGACTGAATCATCATCGAGGGCCAATCAAAATTGGACACGTGGTGCACAAAGAAGGCTTATGTAGACGAATAGTGTGTTGACACGTGGCAGAGGTTTAAGAAAAAGGGAAACCAAAATTTCAAAAGTAAGTTTTCTTTTATTATATGTTATTATTTCATTTGAGCCAATGGGAGAGCAACACGTGGTGGTAAATTTTTAATATATATATATGAGCAACGGTAAAATTTTGATTTATTTATTTTAAAAAAAATAAGAGGGAAAGTTTGTTTTTCTTTGTCACTAACACGTGCACCTGTGCTTGGATTTCACACGCCTCATGCTGCTCCGATTTGGGCGTGCGTGATTATCAGTTCTTTCTCCCTACTCATTTTTTTTTTTTTATCGTTGAAATTGATTTTAAAATTGTTTTTAAATTATTCTTTTTATGTTTTCCCCCATTAAATCTCCACCCTTTTATCAAAAGGTCTAAATTAAATCTGATTTTAAAATTCATTTTCTCTCAATTTCCTTCTCTTTTTAAAATCATTCTTCTCCTCCAAAATGAACCCAATAATTTTGAATTCTCAAATTCTCCAAAACCAAAAGTCTTCATTGTTGTTCTCTCCAAAAACTCTCAAATTTTTTTCATCTTATTCTTGTGAGAGATTTATTGTTGTGAGAAGTGAGAATTCTTATAAGCTCAAATTTCTAAATCAACTATGTTTAGAGAGTTTATTGAGTGTATGCTTTAACTTTCCAATTATTGTAAGTGTTTCTCTTTAGCTTGTTAAAAAGAGTATTGTAGCAGTTTGATTCTCAACCATAGAAAGGATTGAGTTTGTTCTTGCTCTCGGAAAAATAACGTTGTAACGGTTGAACTCTGAGTCGTGAAAAAAGTTTTGAGATTTTATTCAAATTCCCAAGAGGTGCTCGGGGAGTGAAGTAGGTCGAGTGTGCCAAACCACTATAAATTTTTTGTGTCAATTTCTCTATCTCTCTCCTATTTATTTTTGCAATTATGTTTTAGAAATTTATTGCATTCTTTAAATTATTTTTATTTGTGTTGTTGAGGTTGATAAAATTTGTTTCATCTCTTTATTTTCAATCCTGATTTTAGAATTAATTAAGGTTTTTATTAATTGCTCTTAAAAAGTGTATAAAATTAATTTATTAAATTGGGCCCACTTAGGAAAAGATTATATAGTTTCTATTAATTCACCCCTCTAAGGTTGTCATACCGATCCAATAATTGGTATAAGAGAGCGGCGCTCTTCTTTATTTAAAAAATCATTATGAAAAGTTACTTTGTTTGATACTTATTGTTTGAGTTCCACTCCAACAATTTATATAAGAAAAAAGTTGTTCTTCTTGAATTTATTTTTTCTAGATAAGCTTAAGTACTGCTAGAGTTATGACAACCTTAGATTTTGTTGAAAGTCATTCTATTGGTAGACCCCCATTATTTGATGGTAGAAAGTATGATGTTTGGAAAAATAAAATGAAAACATTTTTGCTTGCTATGGATTTTAATGTTTTGTATGTTTGTGAAAATTATTTATCAAATTTGATGTTGAGACCTCGTTTACTTCTCGTCAATTAGATTGGAGAGGAATCAGAATGAAAATCAATCAGAATGAAATCAATTGGAATGGAAATCTTATTCCTTTGATGTTGTTTACTAGGAGTTGTTTGGAATTGGAATCAGAAACTTATTCATGTTATTTACTTTCATCTATAATCAAAATCAGAATGATGATTAAAAAAATAACATTTTATATTTCTAATCAATTAAAAAGCTATGACAATTATTAAAGAGAGAGGAGGGGATAAAGTGTGTAAAACAATTATTGAGTATGGTGTGTGCTCCACGAAATAATGAAGGGGAATGAGATTGATTACCTTTTTGGAGGGAAAATGAGATTGCCCCTTTTTGGGGAGTGATTCCCAAATTTGAGATCGGTCTCATGTTTGATTCACATTCCTTAATTTTGGTAAACACTATCAAAGGGAATGAAAATTTTTATTCTCATTCCTTGATTCCGATTGAAGGAAAGTAAACGGGCCTCGAATGATGAAATGCTCACTTTTAATGCCCAAGTAATATAAATAGCATATATTGTGCATTAGATAGAAAAATATGTGATAAAATTTTACATTTTGATTATGTAGACGATATTTGGAATTTTCTTGATAATATGTATAATGTAGAAAATTCTTTTTGTACTACTAATGATTTATTTGATGTGAAGGAGAATTATAATTCTCAAAATCAAGAAAAATTTCATGAAGTAGAAAAAGAAAAATGGATTGAATCCTTCTTATGCTTGATGACTCGTCCAGATAACAATTCAGATGAAAATGAGGTAAATCACAAATCTTCTACTTATGATGAGTTGTATGATGCATTTGAAAGCATGCATTGTGATGTTGAAAATGTAAAATTTTGTAATTTCTATATTTGTTAATTGATTAAATTAATTTTTGAATTTAAAAATAGGGATAAACATTTATGTGTGATTTTATGCCTATTTAATTGAAAAACTATTTAGGTTATTTTAGAGAAGGATTATGTAATTTTATTATGGATTTTTATAGAAAAAGGAATTAAAAATGGCTTGTGGCAAAGCTGTAAATAAAGTGAATGTGGTTAGGATTAGGAATTTAAGGTGTCATATTTAAGTCACCTTAAGAAACCCTAGCCACCATTCTTATTTTGTTGCCAAAAAGAAAAAAAGAGAAGTTTCTTTGTCTCTCACACCTCTCTCACGCTACCACCACCACCATCATGGATTTCTTCCTCTCGTTTTCTCAGCCATTAGCAGCTCCAAAATTCTGTTTGTGATCGAGATCACTGGCAAAAGCTCAGGGTAGGTGTTTTCTTGCATTTTGGAGCCTTTTTCTCTTTTCCTAAAGCATCAAGGGTCTTTTTCTCACTTTCGGCTTGTGGACGGCAGTAGGCAGTGAAGATCTTCAGATCTGGAAGGTAAGGGCATGAGTTGATGGTTTGTTTTCAATTTTGGACGGTATGGGCCTTTTTAACCACATTTTCTTTCTCTTTTCCTACTAAATAGTAGGTCTTTGAGTGCAACAAAGGGTGGAAAAGAACCCCAAGGACCAGATCTACACGTTGGTGGAAACAAGACATCGAATAGACAAGGGGTGAGCTCACACGCATGTGAAGAGGCCACTACCTACAATGGTGAATGGGCTACATGCGCCAAATTGGAGCAGCGCGTGAGGGCACGTGGGGTGTCAGATCGATGCACGATCGACAGCGTTGAAATTGTGGTGATCGATAGTTTTAGATTCGATAGTTTGTGAGTCAAAAATCGTTGGCACGTGTTGTGGCGCGTGGGGTCGATTTTTCTAAATAGTAAGCTCTCAATAGTGATTTATCCCTAAATCTAGCCTCGAAACTCATTAAAAGTTAGTTTAAGTTGATTTTCTAAAGTAAGTTTCATGTTTGACTTTAGGTTGACCAAGTGATTCTTTGACTGACTTGTTAGAAGGTGTAGGACTCGTTAGAGGTAAGTGACTTCACTTACGGACCCGGTAAGGCCTTAGGTTGGATGATGTTTGCATGAGAAAACTTAAATGTATATAAATTGTCAAAAAGTATAGTGAAAAATGCCTATATGTGAAAGTCACTATGTTAATGAGATGTGATGATTATAAATGATATACATGTGTTGGCATGCTTGGAAATTGTTTGCTGAATTATGATGTGATGATGCTTAATTTAGCACGACATGCATGATGTAAACTGAGGTTATGAGTATGGGAACTTGCATGAACCATGGTATATGAAATTATGATTTAAGAGGGTGACGACTACCTCCCACATCCTAAGGATCGGTGTTTGGGCAGGATCCGACTGCTCCGAATGAGTACCATCTAGCATCAATCACGGTTGGATACCCCCATGGCCCACACTTGTACCCAAAGTGAGATGGCTGCATGATGTGATAAAGGTTGTTGGTCATCCGACATGATAAAAAAGACAATGAATAGGTCCCAAATGTTAAGTTCAAATTATGTATGATTGCTTGTGTTTGTAGGTCTGACCCCGTAAGTGGGTTTACTTATTAGGTATTTGTTAAATACTCAATGTATTGTATTAATATTTTTAAGGTAATGAACGTTCTAAGTGCGGTGGTTGACGACTGGGATTACTATGGCCATGCACTAGTATCTAAGTTCGACATTTTTAAATTGAACTTATGTTGTTTTGTTTTGTCTTCTTCAGACTTGAAGTTTTGATTCTGTTTTGTTTTTGGATTAAAAGTGTTTTGATGAATTTTTCTTGGGATACCGATTTAAGCACTTTTACATTGTGAAATTTTTATTAAGAATTTTTGTTATCTATTTGATCTTAAGTCTTTAGGGTCATTACTACAAATTTGACATTTATTGACACTAAAACATTGTCACAAACATAATTCTTGATTTTTTTTTCCATCCTTGTATCGACCCTCAAGAAAAGTCAATCAATGACGGTAATAAAAAATCTTCATTAATAATTTAATTATGACAGATACACATTGTCACAATAATATTATTACTAACACTTTAAACCATCAAAAATTTTATTTTTATGACAATGGAACATTGTCGAAAAAGAAATCAATAAAATACATTTTGCGTCAAGAAAACTTACATGAAGACAATTTTTAACCGTCACGAAAACATTGATAATGATAAATTATTGTCAAAACTATATTAACTATGGCGCTTTTCTATGTCACAATTGTTTTCAATTATGGTATCTAATCATCAAGAAACATTACACAATGACAATTTGTAGTCGTCACATAAAAGTTTTTAATTATACAATTTTATTATCACAACAACTATTTTAATGATTATCTTGAACAGTCACAAAATATTTTAATGATGGAAAAAATTTGTGATGAGATATTTTTCAAATCTTATTTCCATATTTTAGAAATTTTGTACGCAATTGTCAAATATAAAAATACAACAATTTTATATATATATCCTTGAACCAAATAAGATCAAAACATTCATATATATTAACTAAGTTTGATCAAACTTGTACATTACATCAAATTGCACTAAAATGAAGAAATATAACATGTGTTTTAAACACACTAGCAAAAAAAAAAAGCCTATACATTCATTTGCGTAGCAGTACAACTTCTTGGCTTCTGGCTTCTTCACTTCATTTTTATGTGATGAAAACTTTTGGTTCGAACCTTCTCCTTGCTCAAATTATTGCTCCCACAAAAGCTAAAGTCTTCTATAAATATTCATAATACTCATATCAATCGCTTATTTAGAACTGCGCTAAAATAAAATGAATAATTAAAACTCAGTTATGTACCTCTCAGACATCAATGGTACTCTCAAATATTCATAATACTCACATTAACAACAAAAGTGTGAAGATGATTCTTTCATCCAACATACTAAATACTTGTTTAAACTCAATAGGCATCCCACAAATTTCAATTTAACACTATTACAAACAAACTCAAATGCGAACAATAATTTCAGCATGCTTATCAACACAATCTAACTTATTCAACAATCTCACAAAACTTCTCTAAACATAAATCATTTTATATTTGACTTTCAAAGCAAACCTTTATTAGCCTTATATATTTCTGGAATGTCCACAAAAATCATGAATAATAATAAAAAGAAGTTTCCTAGTTGTCAAACACTTACGTTCATATATGCCTTTCGAACTATAGAATTTAAAGGGGGGGGCAGGAGGGGGGACAAGTTTATTACCAGTAAAACAACTCTCTGAATGTTGGTTCACTAGGACTTGGGAGCATAAGAATCAACCATAACCTATACCCAGAATTCAAATTCAAAAACCAATATGTTACAAATTAAAGTTTGAAAATAGAAAGTTGAAACCCAAATTAAAGAAATGACACTACAATAAAGTGCTTAATATGAAGCTGCAAAATATACTAAAGTAAAAACCATTCCATTGCAAAATATAGTTTAAATTACAATATCTAAAACCTTACAACAAAAAATATATTCACACTGCAAACCTTATACAAACCTGTAAACTAAGGTGGTTACAAAATTAACGAAATCAAAGAATAGGGAAAATAATATATGATCCGATGCATGCTAAATATATCCAATTCTAATTTATTCCATCATGAATTAATTAGATTAGCAAAGAAACATTAGTTCTCAACAGAAGACATGCACGAAGTTGGATATATACTCAGATGAGCTAGCAACTTGTTCAATCTACCATTTTTATCATAAATGTTGACTCAGACATGAAATGTTTTAATCTTAACCTAATAGTCCAACTTGTCTAACTAACCAAAATATTGAGCAAGAGTGTCATGAACATTGGAACCCAAACACAGGAACCAGTTAGATCAGCAAAACAACAAGCAATCAACAAGAAATCAATGAAAATCAGCAATAAAAAATCAAGAAATTAGTAAGCACAACTGGTTGATTCTACCCACAAAATCAGCCATCCAACACACAGCAAAATTTCATAACGACTAGTCAATTACAACAACTGTCAATCTAATTTTATTCTAAAATAGAGCTGAAATTTAAATGGGCTTTACTTAAATTGTAAATTCATGAAGACACAACCGATTTTGCTTTGGAAAAACTTCCATGAAAGGCAAAAATCAATTTTCAATAATGGAGAAATTGATTGCTATCAGGCTGTTGCTGCATTTTTTTCCTTTTTTTTTGGTCTCTCAGCTTTCCCTGTATAATATAAATATGTGTAGAAGCTAAATGAAATTCACAACAACTTCTATACTCTTCTCTCTCAAGCTTATGTTTTACTAAACAAATAAAAGTATCAAATATATGTAATACAATTTCTTTTGGAGTGGGTGGTCAATAGCTAGCTAACACATACTAATATACTAATTAGAGGCGGTAAAATCAATTTTTTTTTAGTACGGTAAAATGAAATATGATATAGTAAACTATTTCACTTTACTGATTCACCTATACCTAGTTATTTCCTCTTTCTCTCCCCAAACAACAATACTTGGCTTTTTTGCATTTCTCTCTCTTGATAGGCAGCCAACAAATTTCATATATAATGCTTACATCTATTGTTCGGTAAATATTATCCCCTCGACAATATTCTAGTACATAACAACTTGAATAAACAAAGTCAAATATTTGTTTACAAATTTAAATCGTGCCCTCTCATCTCTAGTCTCTAGCTATCATCTATAGTAATAAGAAAGCTACATCTTCTATATTCATATCATATCTCACTTTGTCAAATATTTTATTTTCAATGATATCATCTTCTTGAGTACCGTTACATTTTATAAAAACATACTTATCCATATATTGTAGAACTATATTTCTAAGATCTACATTTTTGTGTTTCAAAGTTCCTATTAAAAGCCTTTTGAGAGAGCTCCATTGCCACTTACTGAGTGCTCATAATGGAGGAGGATATGAAAAATTCACATCTTACTAATGAATCTAATCGAAATGGAGAATCGACTCAAACACCTACGGATGCTGATGTCAAAATCATGGTTGAAAGAGAAGAGATGGATAAAAATTCCACTTTCTGGCAGTCCACCGATGCAGTTGACGAACCAAAATCCGTTCCAATTGTCCCAGTGAAAAATCATCATTTTAATCTTTGCAACAATATGTTCCTCAATATTGAAATTTTAATTATAACTAGCAAAACTTAAGACAAGAGATTTCATATTACCATGTCTTTAAATGAGGTTATGAATATTTTGATCTATTAATAACTTAGATTACCATAGACTTCAGATTTCCCTTGTAGGCAAAGAAATAATCAATCCGTGCAAGTGAATAAAATTACATAATGAGAGAAGATACCATTTAGTAGCCTTGAAGTCCTTGTTGAAGAAAAAGTTGAGCATCGACATGGGGAAGAAGATTCTAAGGAGATTTTGATTTGGAGTTCTGTCTCTAAGATCTCGTCTCCGATTTCGAGTTTCGTCTCTAAGATCCCGTCGCCATCATGCTTCCTACCGATCAGCTCCTCCTTGCAGACAAGCTCATCCTCCTTCTCTCTTCTTTTGTCCAAGTACGCAGACTAAGTTTGGGTGAAGCGAACGAGAAAGTGAGAGAGAGCTCGACATGAAGATCTTGCCAAGGAACAAGAAGAGAACATCAGCGTGGGGCAGTGGGATTAAATCCTAGCACGTGGAGGAGTGAACACCGAGGCTGGATGGAGCAATCGATGCTGAGAAGAGCAAATCGAGGGAGGGAGGGATTTCATGAAGGGTTTCGTGTGGGGGGAGGGGGGAGG
>JAOANK020576764.1:0-12123 GCA_026257165.2 Telfairia occidentalis
AATTTTTTTTAAAAGTTATACTAAACATGCACTAACACAAGTTCAACTTGTAGTCAAGCTAAAACTTTCACTGGCGATTAGTTTGACTTGACTGTTATCTTTTATGATAGAGAAAATGTTCTAAAGCCAGGTATTGGTGCTGGAGGGAAGATATTTTATACCGCCAGAAATTTCCTCATAGTCTTACTTTATTATTATTATTTCTTTAAAGGGAAATTACATCTGTCATCCTTTATTAATATAATGACTACTTATTTAGTCTTTTGAACTTTCAATTTCGTCTCTAACTTTGAATTATGTTTATTTTTAGTTTGTATCAACACCGATTTATAAAATGCAAACATGACACTTCATTTCTTCTAAACTTTGATAAATTGATATAATCAAGTAGACACAATATTAAAACTTTTGAAAGTTTAAAGATTAAGTATATACAAAATGTAGAGTAAAATGGTGAAATATGTAATTAAACCTTTTCTTCATTCAAGATGGGTATGAGGGCCATTAGCTTGATCCTGATGGGTTATGTTATCTTTTCATTTCAGTCTCTGAGCTGTTGTGTTTGAAATTTATGATCATACTTGATATTGTTGTGTTCTCAGCTTGTAAAATGCTAGGAGACAAATGTTATGCTGCAGTAGTTCTGTAGGAACAAGGGAAGATGTCTACTGATGTTGATGTGTCTAACAGGTGGCTCTTCTTCTAATAAGACATGGAGCTGAGGTGGATATGGAAGACAAGGAAGGTTTCACCGTTCTTGGTAGAGCTTCGGTTGAATTTAGGCCTATGCTGATTGATGCTGCTAAAACAATGCTTGAAGGATGACCATTGGTCGTATAATAAGGATAGTAGTTTATAAACGGCTGTTGTAAAAGCTGTTTTTAGACTTTACCTGTGATCAAGGTCATAACCCACATCTGTAGTTTGGGGAAAAAGAAGGGTTCCAGTTTGGGTTCTAGAACCGGAACCTTTTTTTATTTTTATTTTTAAATCAATGATGCGTGATTTAGTATATGTAGGGGTGTTTGTGGGTTGAGTTGTATGAAATTTTAGATCAAACCTAATTGTTTGGGTTATAAACTTTGAGTTAAAAGTAAAAATTATCTTAAAGTGGAAGTAAATTATAAGATAATATTAAACTTATAAAACTTATATTCTATATTATTGTGGGTTGGGCTAGGTTAGGTCAATTTAATATAATGAATCCAAGAACCAATCCAACCCAATTGGGTTAGGAAAGAAAACCTAAACCAACCCAAATTACATGGATTGAGTTGGGGGGTTTGAGTTTTTCAGGTTGGTTTTTTTGAACACCCCTAAGTGAATGGGGGATTAACAAGTTTGCAGCAATTCCCCTTGGTTAGGATTTGTGGTTGAAGGGAAGTTTTTCAAGTTCCATTTCGTACTTATGCAGTCTTTGGCATGCCCTCAAATTTTTGCATAAACTGAAAATGAGATCGACACAAAATAAAACTTATAGGAATATAGTAAAATCTAAACACAAGATACCTTGAACTAAATAAAAATTTTATTAATCTCAAGGGAAACCTAATTCGAACTCAAATTAATTAATTAGTTTTAACCAAGGATTAAAATATCAATATCGATATTTCAATTTTATGGATATATATAGATAAAAAATCGATATCTACGAATATTTTAGCGAACTAAAAAATTTATAAAAATTATTTCAAATAATAACTAAGTCACCTTCATTCCAAAATAAATAATAATTATTATTATTAGTATTTATATTCATATTTATTACTAAATGATGTTATTTTTTTACGTTTTATAGATATTTATATCGATATTGTTAATATCGATATCAAACCCTTCAATTTACGGACATATCGATGAATATTTAAATCATTGGTTTTAACCTAGCAGCAACATCTCATTATCGAACAAGAGTTTAGTGCATCTTATTACAAGGTAAAAAGAACCAATGAGGCTACCAAATAAAAAAACCAATTCCAAATAAAAACTTCTCAACTCGAACCACGACTTCAAATTCTCAACTAGTCTCTATCGCATGTCTCCTCCCTGATATCACCGGGGCACTTGTGCTCATTGTAACCTGCAAAATCCTTGGGGGGGGGAGGTGAGTATGTGAATACTCAATAAGCAGCCCCCACTCGAGAGCCATACACAAACAACATAGTAATCATGTCAAGTTTGATAATTCCTTATTCATACAACACAATCGGCATGCCTAGCTCAAATAATATCATTCAAGTTTTCACAATGTAAATTGCATTTTACAACCAAACACCATCATCCACAGGACCACCATAGTCACACCAATGTTGACCCAACGACAGAGTTGTTGACCATTGACATTTTGTAGATAATGCCTCAACTCTGCTCCCAATGACCTCGAAGCCCAACCCTTAATCATTTTACTCAAGGCCTTGAAACTTCATTTATTGGCCCTTCACTATTTACACCCAAGGCCTCAATCCTGTTGGCACTTAACCTTTAATACTTAAAGCCCCAATGCACATTTTACTTCTCTAACAACATTGACTCTCGACTCTTTGCACCGGAGGCTCTAATACTCAATAAGACTTTTTAGCCCCTGACCTTTTAATCCAGGACCCTAAAAAGTCTCCTCTTTCCTCAACCCTTACAAAAGAGTGTCTCAAACTCAATTCACATAAAAAAGTTTCATACATCACACCTTACACCTTCTAACCACATGACTTTAAAATACACGGACCTTCATAACCTCAATTCAAAAAGTTCACATATTCTCTGCATGCAACATCACAGCACAGTCTAACCACATAAATCAACCACAACCATATGACACATTAAGTCTACAAAATTTTGACATGCTCACCCTGTACAACTCTACTACAAATACATAACTCAAGTACTGGTTTAACAAATGATTGACTAAATTTTCATCACCATAACAAGGACCCTTACACACCATAAAATATTTTCAGTAAGATCACAAATTATTTAACCTTAGTAAACACACTACCATTTCAACATATCAAGTACATTCATTTAAACCCAAAAAAGCCACAACATTTTTCAGCGTACTTTACGAGTAATGCTTCAATCAATATTCACATGTTCTCCGCATACAATTCTCAAAAAACAACCCAATCGGTATTCATATGTCTCCAATGAAACAACAACACAAGTACCACAAAATTTCAACGTACTTTTTCTCTTGTAACTCAACAACCACCACACTTTTTAACAAGCAACAATCAAATGATACACATGCTTCCTCAATTAACTAGACCACAATAATTTTAATCCCAAGTCCATCCTAGCTCATTTACCCATTTCACCCCAACCTCACCAACATGCTTCCAACACTTACAACGTCATAAAACTCCAAACATTACCTATAACTAACATCTACAAACACAAAAAAAAAACGCTCACATGACTTCCAACATATTTTCATAGATATGGACTCAACAAAGCTTTTAGAACATGAAACTATAGTCACCTAAAACAATATATTAATTGTCCACAAAATTTCTAGCAAGCCTTCTCACATATAGACTCAGTAGAACCCTCAAAACACTAATCTACAGCCACTCCAAATGATATAACGATCACCCATTAATTTTTCACAAACTTTCCAGCATGCCTTCACACCTATAAACTCAACAGAAGAAAAGAAATTAGTTTTTTTTTTTGTTTTCCTTTAGTGGGAGAAAATATCAACTTATTAAATAAGGGAGCCTTGGTATTTTCAAAATCCTCCTTTTTTCTCTCTCTCTCTCTTTTTCTTTTTTTTTTCCGAGCCCTTAACTTATTTAAGAAAAGAAGAATTTCGATCAAATCTAAATTCCTATTGAGCTATTAAACCAACCTACTTCGAAAATATGTTTTTTTTAGAACTAAAATTTGAAATTAAGAAAAGGAATAATAAATTTTAATAGTAATTTCTTTTTGTTAACCTCTCCATTCCAAACCAACATTCCACCAATCACAAATTTAATCCTTAAAGTCGAAAGATAGGTAACTGACTTGAAGTTATTGGCCGTTTCCATAGTTGTCGCTAGAAAATCTGTATTTGCAACAAAAAATGACAGCAAGAGAGTTTCACCTCAAGATATTGAATTTGTAAATAGAAAAAGAAAATGAAAATGAAAGAGAAAGGAAAGAATTACAAGGGGTAGAATGGCACGCTCCCTTCTCTCTATCCCTTTTCCCTGACTAGGAGTGTGCAAGAATCGGCCTGAATCAAATTGAACCAAGTGATCTAGATCGATTTTTTTTAATCGATTTCTTAGTTTGTAACTTCAAAAAATTGAGATATTCGGATCGATTCTCAATTCATAGTTTAAAAAACCAAGAACAAATTGAATTGAATCACAATTAAATAAGGATTTATTTATGCATTTTTAGTTTTTTTCCTTTCATTTTAAGTCTTTTGTCCTCGCTTCTCAGCCCACTAGCCCAGCTCACTTGTACTTTAAGTTTGCTTAAAGACTTCAAGCAAGAAGTATGGTCCATAGTCCTTTAATGTCGTATCTATTGGCCCTACAAAACGAGAGTCAAGGTTCTCCTCGATGGAAACTGATTGCAGCCTATTGTGTTACCACAAGTGCACATGTTAAATTGTAATATAAAACAGTCTTGGAGATCGAGTATCGTCCTCTGAGAATCGGGATATTACTCTATTTAGTACCAAGATAATAATTGTCTAGTTTTATTTAGGGAATCAAGATGTCATGCAATAGGTCTAAGCTAGCAAGCAAATAAAATGGGACAATAAGGAACATGTAATGAGAGGAAAATCAAGGGACAAGTAGTTCTAGGGTGTTGGCGTTGTATAACGGTGCAATTAATTATTTAATTAAATTCAAGAGATGCAATGAATTACTAATTTTCTAAGTCTAAGGTTTATAAACTCGGGTTTTCCCCTCTCGAGGTCCACCGACCCTCACAAACAAGTCTCTATTAGATCACTCGCAATAAGAATGTAAAAGTGGCAAAAATATAACATATTATGAACTTCACACACGCCCCTATCACTTTCGCACCTAGAGAAACATGTTTCTGAATTCCAATGTCTTACTTTACTACCCTTTCTTTCAAACAAGATAGTGAAATAACATGCTATAATTTATGACCCTTTCTCACAAGCAAGATAGTAAACTAAAGCAATAATACATTTATCGCGTAAATGAACATAATCATTAAGTGCTGGAATTTAGAAGAAAATCATAAATGTTGCATTTCTTAATTCAATAACGTAATTAAATGTCCATAAAACCAACCAACATCCTAAAACAAAAGAGTTTAGCCAAAATACATCATGAGAATCAGTTTAGAACAACCCAACATAGTAGAATACATAACGTAAAAGAGAAAAGAGAAAACTCTCGGGTCGATTCTTCCCGTCTCCATCTCCGAACCGACTCTCGTACTTGAGATTTTCACCCTTGAACACTTGAAAATCTTAAAATTTGCTCTATAATGAATGCCCACTGTAATCTGACCTTGAACCAAGAAATTGTCTCTAAAAAAGAACCCAAAACGAACTCCCCCTTTAATTTTCGAAAAAAACAAATTAAATACTCTAGGCGGCAATGACGAGATGCTAGAAGACAATGTCTTGATGTTGTCCTTAAATGATATGCAAAACGGTGCACTGGATAGAAGTTTCAAGGGCTGAATTTGGCATAACGTTGAGACGCCGCGAACTAGCGTCAAGATGCTACTTCGTGAATGGGCAAGAGGCCCGCGCGTTGTGGGTGTTGAGCGAGGTGGCTGGGCAACGTTGAGCGCCGTCTCAACGCTGCGACATGTCAAGAGGGGCGTGCGCTCGCTAATGCATTGCAGTGTCCTCTAGAGCTAAACGCTCATGGGCGGCATTGTGATGCTAATCTCTCGGGTTTAGGCTCTTTTTGACGCATCTCCTTCATTCCTTAGCCGAATTTGCTCTTCTTAGGCTCGTTTTTCAACTCGAACAACACCGAATCTTTATTTTCGCCTTAAAATGCTCGAATCCTACAAAATAGAAGGTTGAAAGCTCACCTGAATGCCCACAAAACTACTAAATTTTAGGCTCTAGATTAGCACTTTTGAAGTGCTATCAACTACCCTAAACTTAGAGTTTTGCAAGTCCCAAGCAAAATTAAAATACGAATATAAAAGAGAACTTCCATACTAGCATGCTTCAAACTCCTATCTCAATGCACACTGACATGTAATAAGCACAATAAAAGAAACGTTCATACACAGTTTATTAGTATGGAAGTCGAATGCCAAATCTTTTCCTTCCGTGTGCGTGTGCGAGCCCAACCTATTCTAGTCCTTACAAACCCAGAGTGCATTTAATGAAATCGTTCCTAAGCTGCCCCTACTCTAACACTAAATTATTTTCAAGTGAGTGTTTCTAATTTAAGGTAACTTAAGAAAAATGTTTCTTTTTCTTCATTTTTTTCATTTTTTTTTTTTGCTCTTTTCTTTTTCTTTTTGCTAAAAGAGGATCCTAGTCTAAACGTACTACCTTCGTTCTGGCTTACACCCACCTTCCCAGGCACTTAGTATCTATCTACAAGTAGCACCTCTATTCTAGGACAATACTCACTTTCTTTTCGCAATTTTTTTTCACCATTGCCTGACGACTAAGGGCCTAAAGAAAGGAAGAGTAACCTCTTTAGACATACTTTATTGACCATAATTCATTTTCAGCGTCGATTACTTTAAGTTAGAAGTTCACTATCCAACAATCAGTCCATTTTGAAACAACTTAAGTCTAACCTCATTAACAACACTCTAAGCCTTCAGGACTCTAAACAGGTGGACTACATGCACAAAATACAAGGAATTTAAAGAAGGATTTCAAACATAACTTACTTCAGAAGTATGCGTATTAATCTCCCTATTTCAACTCACATACAAATCATAGCAAATCATGAATAATCATAGTCCTCAACATACAAGCATTGAAAATTCTACTTTTAGCATAAAGTCAGGCGAAAATTCATTCATTTATATCATTCAAATTGAAAAAATTTATCCAACATCTACATCAATCTCAATCGACAACATTTTCAGGAGCTACACACACAATTCACATGTAATCTATCCTAACAACACACAGTACTTAGCACACCCTACCCTAAACTTAAAATCATGCATTGTCCTCAATGTATGAAAAAGAAAGACAAAGCACAAAAGTAAACGATGCTGGCCTAGAGGGTGAGATAGTCCACAACACGATGGGCAAGTGGACTTAGTATGATTGTGCTATGGGTCCTGAAATAAAGGGCAATAAATAAAATTTAAAGGAACAGCTAGGCTTACAAAAGCAACAAACTAACAAAATGAAAGAAAATGGGAAAGAAAAGGGGAAAGAAATGCTTCGGTTGCCTCCCAAGAAGCGCTTGATTTAACGTTCCTAGTTGGACGAGACATCAAATCATCAGTCTTTTGCCACCATGTTCTATATCTAGCGAGCCTCCTTCTTGCATTCATTCTTGATCCTACGTAGCACGTGTAAGAAAATGTTTTCTTCTACAATGCTCACGCTAGCAGGTAAAACAACTTGAGTAGAAGAATCACAAAAAGCATATTTAAAGTGCCCCGATAGGGGTTTCAATTTTTTATCAGGAGGCTTATCCTTTTCAAGCTTTTTATCATGTAGTACAGTTCTAGAATTATCTCTAGCATGTCCAATAGATTCAAAATTTGAAACAGAAGTAGAAGTAGAAACATGAGTATGGATGATAAGCTCAACCTCATGTAATTGGCCTAGGCTACCACAAACAGAATTTAGCATGCTCTTATTATTTTCATCCACAGTAGAATAGACCACAACAGACTCAGATTATACTCAACACCAGGTTTATAACACATACTAACCTCAACATGGTGTTTTGTGGGTCGATAGATATCGAACTTTACCTCATCATCGTCCACCCTCGAGGTTAGCTTACCTTGCTGTACATCAATCAAGACTTTTCCTCTGGGCAGAAATGGTCTCCCAAGGATGATGAGTACTTCAACATCTTCCTCCATGTCAAGTACCACAAAGTCTGCAGCGAATATGAATTGTAGACCTTAACAAGAACATCCTCCACTATTCCTCGAGGGCGAGTGGTGGATCGATCTACCAATTGTAGCGATATTGTGATAGGTTGCACCTCACCCAAATTTAATCTCCTATAAACAAATAGAGCCATAAGTTAATAGAAGCTCCTAAATCACATAGTGCACAATTTATAAAAAGATTGCCTGTAGTGCAGGGGATAGTAAAACTCCCTAGATCTTTTAATTTTTTAGGAGGCTTCTTCTGTATAATCATGCTGCACTCTTCTGTTAAGTTCACCATCTCATATTGCTCAAACTTCTTCTTTGAAGCCATGATTTGCTTAAGAAACTTCACATAATTAGGCATTTGTTCATGTGCATCAACAAAAGGAATGTTTATGTGCAATTTCTTAAAGATCTCTAAAAATTTAGAAAATTGAGCATCTAATTTATGTTTCCTAAATTGTTGAGGGTAAGGGATGACATTTAGATTAACAGGGATAGGGTCAAAATATTTCCTTGAAGATGATAGTTTGGGTGCCTCCCTCGATGTCTCCTAAACCTTTTCTTCATCTTTCTTCTTCTCTTCAGTCTTCTAGGCCTCCTTCTTTGGTTCAGGCTCCTCCAGCGTTCTACCAATTCTCAGTGGTATAGCATTACATTGCTCCCTTAGGTTTTCCTCAGAATTGCTCGGGAACTTGCCTTTTTGCAAGGTATTAAGAGTGGTTTTCATTTGGCTGATATGAGTTTCTATGTCCTTCAGGGCCTTTTCTTGGCTGTCCACTTTGTTCTCCATGTTCAAAGTCTGGTTCCTAGACTCTGTGATTGATGTAGCTAACATGTCCTCTAGAGACGATTTTCTCTCAGGTGGTTGCTGTGAGGTAGAAGCAAAACCTGGAGGATTCAAAACATTATTGTTAGCATAGGAAATTTTTTTGTGATTTTGAATACCTAGATAATAATGAGTGGGCAGTGAGCTCTGCTAGGCTCCAAATCTATCCTGTTGGTTTCCTTGAAATCCATAGTTTTTATTCAAATAGTTGGCTAACTCCATATGAGGATTTTCGAAACCAAGATATGAATGGAATGCCACCATTGATGCAATCGACTAAGGTCTTCCCTGCATAGTCAAATTATTCAGGGTGTTAGTAAGTGTAGTCAATTGTGCTTTAAGAGCACTTACCTCGTTGACATTATGAAGTGCAGAAACACAAGGATCTAATGTCTCTTTAGGCCAGTGGTAGCTCGTGGCAACCATATCCTCAAGTGTTCTATGAGCCACCTCTACAATCTTTGGAAACAACGAACCACCTACAGCTGCATCCAAAATGGATTTACTAGCACTGCTTAATCCATCATAAAATTATTGAATTTGAAGCCAGCCAGGAAAATCATGCTAAGGACACTTGTATAAGAGGTCTTTCTAATGCTCCCATGCCTCGAACAACTGCTCTGTCCCATGTTTCCTGAAAGCACTGATCGTAGATCTTAGATTCTGAGTTTTTGCTGGTGAAAAATATTTGTTCAAAAATGCTTGGGCCAACTCGTCCCACGTGTTTATGATTCCAGTAGGTAATTTCTCTAACCAATCCTTCACACGATCCTATAAAGAGAAAGAAATAAGCGTAAGCGAATGGAATCAGATGAAACACATTTACCTTAACGGTACTACAGATTTCCAAGAATGATCGTATGTGCTTGTGAGGGTCTTTAGTGACTAGGCCTCTGAATGCACTCTTTTGAGACATTTCGATCAATCCTAGCTTTAGCTCGAAGTTATTGACATCAAGTGGTGCATGTGTTATCCCAGGTTGAGCTGTAGGAACTGAGGGCTGAAAATAATGTCTTATCAACCGCGCAGCTCCCTGTTGCTCAATGATTATCACCAGCTCTACCTTGTTTTCTCTCAAATTCCTCCTAAAAGTTGTTTCTATTTCTGGATCAAATGGAATAGGGTTAGTTTCTCTAGTCCAGTGCATACACCGAACACAAACAAAATAAAAAATAAAAAAAACAAAAAATAAAGAAATAAAATAAAATAAAATAAACTAAAAAAACTAAAATAAAGAAATAAAATAAAAATAACAAATAACAACAATAATAATAATAATATACACCCTAAAGTAAGATCGACAACGTTCTCTCAATATAAATATAAATAAAAACATTGATCCCCAGCAACGATGCCAAAAACTTGATCGCAACCCACTGCTTTACCGCAAGTGTACATGTCAAATTGTAATATAAAACAACCTTGGAGATTGAGTATCTTCCTCTGAGAAACGGGTTATTACTCTATTTAGTACCAAGATAGTAATCGTCTAGTTTTATTTAGGGAATCAAACTGAAATGCAACATGTCTAAGATAGCAAGCAAATAAAATGGTAACACTAAGGGACACGTAACTAGAGAAGAATCAAGGGACAAGTAGTTCTAGGGTGTTGACGTTGTAAAACAGTGCAATTAATTATTTAATTAAATTCAAGAGATGCAACAAATTACTAATTTTCTAAGTCTAAGGTTTATAAACTCGGGTTTTCCCCCCTTGAAGTCCACCAACCCTCACAAACAACTCCCTATTCGATCACTCGTAATAAGAACGTGAAAGTGGCAAAAATATAACCTATTATGAACCTCACACGAGCCCCTATCACTTTCGCACCTAGAGAAACATGTGTCTAAATCCCAATGTCTTACTTTACTACCCTTTCTTTCAAACAAGATAGTGAAATAACATGTTATAATTTATGACCCTCTCTCACAAGCAAGATAGTAAACTAAAGCAGTAATACATTCATTGGCTAAATAAACATAATCATTAAATGCTGGAATTTAGAGGAAAACCATAAATGTTGCATTCAAGAATTCAATAATGTAATTAAATGCAACACCCTAAAACTAAAGAGTTTAGCTAAAATATATCATGAAAATCAGTTTAGAACAACCCAACATAACAAAATACAGAATGTAAAAGAGAGAAGAGAAAACTCTCAGGTCGTTCTTCCTCATCTTTAGCTCCAAACCGACTCTCGTGCTTGAGATTTTCACCCTCAAACACTCGAAAATCCTTCAATCTACTCTAGAATGAATGGCCACTGTAATCTGACGTTGAGCCAAGAAATTCTCTCTAAAAACGGCAGCTAAAGCAAACCCAAAATGAACTCCCCCTTTAATTTGCGAAAAAACAAATTATATACTCCAGGCGGAAGCATCGAGATGCTAGAAGACAACGCCTCGACGTTGCCCTTAAATGATAGGCAAAACAGTGCGCTAGACAAAAGTTTCTAGGGTTGGATTTGGCGTAGCGTCGAGATGCTAAAAGACGCATGCGCGTTGTAGGCATTGAGCGAGGTGGCTGGGCAGTGTTGAGTGGCGTTTCAATGCTGCGACGTGCCAAGGGGGTGTGTGCATGCGCTCATCAATGTATTTGTGATGTCATCTAGCGTCTCAACACTCATGGGCGGCGTTGCGACGCTATTCTTTTGAGTTTAGGCTCTTTTTGACGTATCTCCTTCAATCCTTAGCTGAATTTTCTCTTCTTAGGCTCATTTTTCAACCCGAACAACACCGAATCTTTATTTTCACCTCAAAATGCTTGATTCCTACAAAATACATGAATAAAGGCATTAAAGTGAACCTAAAAGTCCACAAAACTACTAGATTTAAGATTCTAGAATAACACTTTTGGAGTGCTATCCTAAACCATCTTCTGTTATATGGATTGTCCTAAAGACCAGAAAGTGCATTATATGTTCTTCATGCTGAAGAGAGACGCTCTTTTGTGGTGGAAATCTGCAGAACGAGCTATAGATGTCAACGTGCGACCAATCACTTGGCTCCAATTCAAGGAAGTCTTTTTTCGCTAATACTATGTAGCGATAGAAAGGTACAAGAAACAGACTGAGTTTCTCAACTTGAAGCAAGAAGATCACTTAATTGAAGATTATGAGCGAGAGTTTACTAGATTGTTAAGGTTCTCCCCTGAGCTTGTGGACACTGAAGCGAAGAAGGCAGAGCGATTGATTATTGTTAACTCTTAGAATAAGAGTTAAGTGTATGTCATTCAAGAGCATAATTGAGTCATAATTACCCTTTTTGATGATC
>JAOANK020577057.1:0-12121 GCA_026257165.2 Telfairia occidentalis
AATCCATATACTACGGACTGTTTTGGCTATTTACTTAAACTTGATCCACTTTTATGTCTCCACATATAGTCTAAGTAATAATATAATAGCCACAGGTTCTTAGTTTATTGGATTTATAGAGTAGTAAAGGATTCAATAACAACTTTATTGAATAACATCAATAACAACTTTATTAACAATGGAACGTGTTTACAAACCATTTGAGTTTTAGGACATACACACCCAACAGATAGTTGATAGTTTTTCACTAAAGTGTTTATCTAAATCTGGAGCATGATTTTGTTTGCTAGAACATTTGTTTTGTTATCTCAAAAGTTTTAAAGCATTACTAGAGGATGAGCAATGGTTCAAGTTTGTGAATTTTGATAACTCTCCTAAAGAGAGTTATTCGTAGTCTTTTAGGATAGAATTCATCCTACTCTTGAAGTGATTTGCCTTTGATTTATGAATAATTGCTTGAATTATCTTTGTTTTGCTTATACTACTTTTGAGAACGTCTACATTATTCTAACATTACACTTAAGGCAGCATTGAAGAAGAATTAAGAGAAATTATACTTAGTTGCTACTGATTTTGAGTATTTTGTTCAGCAAATAACTGATGGAGCATTATTTTAGCAAAATTATTTATTGGGCATTTCTGGAGCAAAATGGACAAATAAAAGCTACGCGAAGATAACAGAAATTCAAATATGGAGTCAAATTTATCTTTTATAGAATTAATCTTCTATTAGATGCAAGCCACATGGACAATTTGACCTAGTAGGTCTCCTAATCACAATAGAGAGCTTATAAATACAAAAGAAGGCTGCCAAAACAAAATAGAGAGAATTTTTAGAGTTTGAGAGTTAGAGTTTTTTTTAGGATTCATCGTCGTTTTCGTTTCGAGTTTAAGTTCAAAATTCCTTGTTGCGATTATGTTCCATATAAAAGAATTTGTAGAAGAAGAACTTCATGGAGGCTAGAGGGAGGAGTGATTCTACTCACCGCAACTGTGGAGAAATTAATTCTACTACTCTTTAAGATTTTACTCATTATGATTATATTTACTATTTATGTTGTTAGGTTGTTGTTTTTTTTTATTTTAGCATGAACTAATCACCCCTTTGGGTGAGGATTAAAGGAGATGTTATTGAACTGATTTTAGTTTTGAAGTAAAAGTATGTTGGATTGATTTGTTATATTACTGTTCGTACGGTTTAATGTTTATGTTTGCCTAACCAACACACATAAATATCTTCTCTAAGTTTCGGAAGAAAATGTAAGGAGTAGGTTGCTTCTAAAAGACATTAGCCTCTAGATTAGGTTAATTGTTGGCTACATTGGGAATAATCTCTCACCTAATACACAAAAACAACAAGTTTAACTCATATAATTGAATGGAAATTAACTTAAGATATTTGAGAGATCTAGAAAGATTCTGAAAGACAATTGTTGTGTGAGTTGATCCAGCAATTCTTTTGCTTCAGCATTCTAGGTCAAGAAAAATAACATGTTAATTTAATCCGAACCCATTTAATCCTATCGTTACAATTGTCAAAGCAATCTTTTTATTTTGTCATTTAATTTGGTTTAACATTAGTTATAACATCAATCATTTGCTCTTGTTACCTTTGAATTCATTAAGGAGTTAATTACAAATAGGTTAAAATCTACCACTAGTCACTGTGGATACGATATAAAAATACTTAGCACATGCTACTAGCTGTGTACACTTGCATATTGATTTGTGTGATTTCATCAGTCACTACACATGCAAACACTTTCCTCCCACAAAGAATGCAATACTACACAGAGACATAGTGACTTTTCATCAATAAGGGAATGAATCAGTTGATGAGGCCTGGGAATGCTACAAAGCATTATTGATGAATTGTCCTCACCACCGTTTTTCATGTTGTGTCAAATTTGAGCATTTCTACCATGGAATGACCCAGAGTTCTCGATTAGTTTTAGATGCTTTTGCAAATGGGGCTTTATTGCAGAAAACGTATAACGAAGTTTTTGACATTTTGGAGCCAATTTCTAGCAATAACTCATAATGGACAAATAAACGAGAAAATGTATAGAAAAAGGGTAAAGGACGTAGAATTAAGATGGATGTTATCACAGCTTTGAGCTCTCAAGTAGCATCTATGAAAAATACGATGAAGGCCATGAATAACAACAATGCCCAGCCAGTTAAAGCTATTCAAGAAGTCACTAATGAGAGTTGTGTGTATTATGGAGAACCGCACTTGTTTGAAAACTGTCCAACAGTCCCAACATCAGTAGACTATGTTGGTCAAAGCATCCAGGGAAGGAACAACCCATACTCTAACATGTACAACTCAAGTTGGAGGCAACATCGTAATTTTTTTGGGGAAGGGCAGTAGTAGGAAAGTTGTAGTAATGCGCCAACAATACGCCCACAATTTTCACCAGGATTTATAGCTCCGCCTACACAGCAAAATTTTGCAGGTAATAGAATTCAACCAACTAAATAATCATAACAACTAGGCAATCATGAGAGTCTAATGAAGAAGACCATCATGAGGAATGATGCAATAATTCGAAGCCAATTAGCGACAATAAAAAACTTAAGAGTTTAAATTGGCAAATTGGCCACTAAATTTAGAAGCAGACGAGTAGGAACGTTACCGACTAATACTGAAATACCAAAAAATATAGGCAAGGAACAATGTACAGCCCCGAAATTGAGAAGTGGTAAAGAAAAAAAGAAACGTCAAGAGAAAGAGATGTGGGGACCCAAAGTGTTGGAATCAAGGGGTGAAAATGAAGAGAACACCATCATGCAAGAAAGGGTGGTGTTGGAGACAAAAGTGGGAAGTGCTAAGAAATGTGGTAGCAAAGCTTCAACAAAAGCAGGGGTAGAAGCTACAGATGCGCCCAAGATTAACTTGCCACCACCATTTCCTCAGCACTTAAGAAAGAAAAATGATGAAGCACAATTCAAGAAATTCCTCAATGTGCTGAAGCAATTACACATTAATATTCAACTAGTCGAAGCCTTATAACAAATGTCGAGTTATGTTAAATTCTTGAAAGACATTCTCATAAGCAAGATGAAGCTATGAGAATTTGATATAGTAGCACTCACAGAGGGGTGCAGTGCAATTCTCACTAGTAAAATGCTTAAAAAGATGAAAGATCTAGGAAGCTTGACAATTCCCTATTCTATTGGAGAATATTACGTGGGTAAAGCTTTATGTGTTTTAGGTCGAAGTATAAATTTAATGTCATTATCTATTTTTAGATTGCTTAGAATAGGAGAAGCATGACCAACAACTATAATGCTTAAACTTTTTGATCCCTCGATGGCGCATCCTGATGGGAAGATTGGAAATGTGTTAGTAAAAGTGGATAGTTTCATATTCCCTACAGATTTATCTTCTTGAATTTCGAGGTTGATCGAGAAGTTTCAATCATCTTAGGAAGAGCATTTCTAGCAATTGGTAGAACATTGATAGATGTTTGGAAGGGAGAGCTAACAATGAGGGTCAATGATCAGAAGGACACGTTCAATGTTTTTAATGCCCTTAAATATCCTGATGACATTGAAAAATGTTCAATTTCACAGGTGTTAGAAGATCTCCCAACAATAGAAACTACCCAAGAAGAGTAGGAAGTTGAGGATGACATAGGAACTGAGGATTGAAAGTAAGATGAGGCTGAAGAATTGTGCAATATCAATGCTGCCACATTACCTATAGAGCAGTTAATTGAAGTATTGGACTTATCAGGCAGATCATGTCACCCGATGAAATCCTCATTTGAAGAAGTACCAATTCTAGAGAAGAAACTTTTACCCGTAAATCTTAAATATGTTTATTTTGACAATGAGTATAAGCCACTTGTTATCACTGCATCTAGCATGAACACTGGCTATGAATTATCTTTGGTGCAGGTGCTTAAAAAGCATAAAGAGCAATAGGGTGAAGCTTAATAACTTATAGTAATTGGGTAAGTCTAGTGAAATGTGTCCCAAAGAAAGGAGGAATGACTATAATCACCAATGAAAGAAATGAGGTGATTCCAACAAGGACAGTACCCAGATGGATGTTGGGTTTTATGTCCAAAAACTCATGGTTTGCAAATGTTATGACATCTTCTGTTATCAATAAAGTAGTTATTGAAATTACTCAGTAAATTCAATAAATGAATTGTTAAGTATAACTCTATAAATCCAATAAACTAAGAACCCATGGCTATAGTATGAGTACTTGAACTTTATATGGAGACATAAAAATAGATCAAGTTCAAATAAATAGCCAAAATGATCTATGGGTGAGAGAGACTCATCATCGCCTGCTCAATAAGCCCTCCATTTCAGGGGTAAGAGTGGGTATATAGCTAGGGACATAGTCTTGCAAGATGAAATTCACTCTTACCTGACTATAGGGATAGTAGAGAGGTTGTTCCCTTAAGTGCTGATTCCAGGTCTTGAACAAATGGGCTCCACCCTCTCATTGACCCGAGAGGGAATCGTGGTTGGACCACAAACCAATTGTTCATTAGAGGGTCAGTGGTACTTAAGAAGCAATAGATAATCTAGGGGTAAAATGATAATTTTGACCTAGCTGTGATTACGAACAACCTATGAAGGGTTGACTTACTGATCATGGTTATATCAAATGGACAAAAATATATCTATAGTGAGGAGAGTGCAACTACGGACTTTAGTGGAGTGACTCGTTAATTAATGAATGTTGGTTCACTACGTTAAAGAGTTTAACCAGTTAATCTCAGATCATTGGAGCTCATGATCTATAGGTCCATTAGGTCCCCCGGCGAGCTCACATCAGATAAAACTTTAGAACCATGTGGTGAATGAATTTGAAACGTTCAAATTCGATTAAGGGATTAAGCATTAAATATATTCAACATCTCAATGTTTAACTGCGAATTAAACAATCAAGGAGAGTTGAAAATGATATTTAAATGAGATTTAAATATTATATATATGAATAGGGATTCATATTCGAAAAAATTGGTTTTTTGAAAAACTGGGATTGGTGTGGTTTTAATATTATTTTAATGTATGATATTAAAAAAATAAAATAAAATAAAAATTAGTTTAATTTAATTTTGTTTTTCTTTTTATTATTTTGGAAAATAAATAAATCAAAAGAAAAAAAGAAAAAGAAATGGATAATGGAAAAATCCATTTTTCCATTTTACCTCAACATGAGGCTCACATGAAGCCACCTCCTTTCACCTTGATTCATCATCAATTGAGTGTCAATTGGTGGTGAATTAAATTTGCATGAATTCCTCTATAAATATAGGTTTGATTTAAGTGGACAAGGGTTGGTTGGATGATGATTTTGGCTCCTAAAAAGTGTGTTCTCAAGATTAGAACTCCTCCCCTCTTCTCTATCTTTTCCTCCCTCAATTCACTACAAATTTGGATCCCACAATCCGTTATGAGGTCGGAGAATAGCCGAGAAGACTCTCGTGGTGGTCCAGCATTCGTTCGTGATCAATTTGGTGGAGATTCAAGGAATAATTTGAGCTACAAAGGTTGGTCTTCTAATTCTTTGTTTTTTCCTCCATGTGATGCATGTTTATCATTATAATTGAGCAAGTTAGAGTGCAATTTGATCCATTCTGCTATGCATGCATGTAATTTATTCTTGTAATGGAGAGTTTGTATGGATTATCAGAGGTTGAATAAGGTAACAAAAAAATATCAGTTTCCACTCTCATTCATTGATCAAATGTTGGATTTGTTAGTAGGTCAAGAATACTATTGTTTCTTACATGGATATTTTGGGTATAATCAAAAAGTAATTGCCCCGAAGACAAGACAAATACAGCGTTAAATGATGCCAAAATTTTTAGATATGATTAAGAAGATAATAGAGGTACTTCTGGACGGTTTTTTAGTCTTTGGTAAGTCCTTTGATAACTGTTTAGCAAATTTAGACAAAGTTTGAGCAAGATGTGAGCAAGCAAATCAGATCCTTAATTGGGAAAAGTGCCAATTTATGGTACAAGAGGGAGTGTACAAGGACACAAAATCGTCAGAGTAGGAATAAAGGGTGATCGAGCTAAGATTGATGTAATAGATAAGATTTCTGCCGCTCCTCAATTAAGCAATTTGAAGCTTTCTAGGTCATGTAGGCTTTTATAGAAGGTTTATTAAAGACCTTTTGAAGATTGTAAGGCCACGATGTATGCTACTTGAAAAGAATAGAGAATTTGAGTTTATTGCAAAATGTGAAAGGGCGTTTGTGTTGCTGAAGCATAAATTGGTCACAACACCAATCATCATTGAACCTAACTAGACAAAACCTTTTGAGCTTGTGTGTGATGCTAGTGATTGGGCTATTGGTGCATTGTTGTGACAAAAGCATGGAAACTAATACATCCAACCTACTATGCTAGCAGGACTTTGATTGTAGCACAATGTAATTACACCACAACAGAAAAGGAGATGTAGACAGTAGTTTTGAATTCGATAAATTAAAATTGTATCTCATTCGAACGAAGGTTATTGTACACATAGACCACGAAACTATCCGACATCTGATGGTGAAAAGGGATGCAAAACCACGACTGATTGGATGGATCCTACTCCATCAAGAATTTAATATAGAGGTTGTAGAAAAAAAAAGGGTGAAAACTCAAGTGGCTAGTCATCTCTCTCTCGCCTAAATGAACAAGAAAATTTAGTAGAATCAAGAAGCAATTTCAAGATGAGTTTGTACTGATAGTAAAGGAGAAAGAAGCGCTATTGTATGCTAACATTGTGAACTATCTTGTAAGTAAAGTAATTCTAGAAGAGTACCATGGGCAGTTGTGAAGAAGTTCATTTGGAAGACCAAAAAGCATTCTTGGGATGATCCCTTCCTCTTTCATTCGAGATCTGACATGATACTACGGAGGTGTGTAAATACAGAAGAGACAAAGAGATATCATATGGCATTATCATGCGTCACCATATTGGGGACATCATGCTGGAAAGAAAACAGCTCCGAAGACATTACAGTAAGGATACTAATTGCCAACATTCTTTAAAAACGCACACTTTTTCACTTAGGAATTTGATTGCAGTCAATGCACTAGAAATATTTCAAGGAGATCTGAAATGCTCTTGAACTATATTCTAGAGGTAGAGTTGTTTAATGTGTGGGGAATAGACTTTATAGGACATTTCCCACCATCTCAAGGGCATATCTACATCTTGTTTGAAGTCAACTATGCATCCAAATGGGTAGAAGCGATATCATGTCTTTACAATAATGCTAAGATTATAGAGAAATTCTTGAGAAAGAATAGTTTTTCAAGGTTTGGAACCCCCAAGATACTTATCAGTGATGAAGGAACACATTTTGTAAACAAAATTTTGAAAAAGTTGCTGAGAAAATACAATTTGAAGCATTGGGCAGCTACAACATACCACATGCAGACAAATGATCAGGCAAAAGTATCAAATCAGGATATAAAATCAATTTCAGAAAAGACAGTGAGTTTGAACAGGAAGGATTGGGAGAATTTATTAGATGAAGCATTGTTGGCGTGTCGTACTGCCTTTAAAATGCCAGTTCAACTTTCCCTTATAAGCTAGTTTTTGGGTAGGAATGTCATCTTCCAATTGAACTTGAACATAAAGCACTCTAGGTATGAAGAAGTTAAATTTCAACATTAATGAAGCATGAAAAGCAAGAGTGTTGTAACTTTAAGAGCTGGAAGAATTGCATAATGAATGCTACGAAAATACCAAAATATACAAGGAGAAAATAAAAAAGTGGCATGACAAAAAAATATCCCTACATCAATTCACCAAGGGACAAGCAATATTACGTTTTAATTCAGAATTAAGTTGTTTCCTGGAATGTTGAAATCTCATTGGCTAGGACCGTTCACAATTAAACGAATATTTTCCCAATGTGCAATATTGCTCAAGGATGAAAAATTGAATTAGGAATTCAAAGTCAATGGCCAACGAATCAAACTCTATTATGGTGGAACATTCCTTGGGGAAAGAATCACCATAGATCTTCAGGATCAATGAGAGAAGACCAATAGCACTACTACTAGTTTAAAAAGCGTAGTATATTTGTTGCAGCTTTCGAATTCCCATTTTTAATTGCTTTAAGTAAATTTTTTCATATTTAACTTTTTTTTTAATTACAGTAGAGTGGAAAATGCCATAAGATGTGTTGGGAGGAAAGAGCATAGAAAGAGGTGTCTGATCGTGTGAAGGAGTGTAGGCGATCTGTCATGCACCAGTTAGCGTATGGTAGGTAAAATGTGTAAATGGTAAGAAAATTTGAATTGGGTGCAAAGTTGAAAATAAATAAAAATGGGATTTTTATCTTCCAAACGTTACCATTATTGTACATTTCTTCTCTCCACCTTCGCATGCGTATTAATACCTCACTTTATGTCCCAAATTGTTCCATCACTTTTGATTTCTTTTGCTTCTCACGCTTACAATTTGTTCTTCCGTTGAAAAAATTCTTTGTGTTCTCTGCATTTCAATTGTGTTGGAGCATCAACTTCTCTTCCACAAATCTCAAAAATGGTGTATATCAGAGGTGAGGGATGAAGAAAAATCTAAGCGGATGGACGCAAATTTATATTGTCATCCACCTCCAACCTAGCATTGTTGGAATCGCTATCTGACAAAGACAGAGCATCTTAAGCGCCTACTGGAAATTGAGAGCTCTCATTAGCTTAACCTCAACCATTGAAGGTTGTTTATCCTATAGCAGAATCGTCAAAATCAGAGGTGGTGTCGTCGAAACCTATAGAGAAAAAGAAATGAAAGAAGTAAACGATGCCAAAAGAGTAAGAACCCGTTAACTCTTAGAATAAGAGTTAATAGTGGTTTAAATTGGTACATTTTTTAGTTAACAATGTTTTATTGTGGTCCATAACCTTAAATCCATATACATTTCTCTGGTATTTTAAATTTGAGCAAATGATTTGGGAAGTGGCTATTTATTTTGTTAATTTCAACTTTATAGAAGCTGCATTACTGTTCTATAATAGTGTGCTAATTTTGTTGTAGCATCGTATTGACATAAGCAAATTCTTGTGGCATTGCTAAGCTAAAACTAAAGTACAATGAGGTGGCAATTCATTAAATGACCTAGTAGTGGCACGTGACAAGTTGGGAATCACCCAAAGAAGGACCTCCATGTGGAAGATTGGGCCTTATAAGCCCTCAATTGTTGTCCAAATGGGAAGGATGGAGAGAGATATTAATAGAAAAGGATGTAGCCCCCAAATATGGACAACTTACACATTCGCTCTCTAGAACACTGAATTTGGTTTTCATACTGATGTTCACATTTTTAAAGGAAGATTTCGTTAAGACAGGAAAAAAGAGATAAAGGAAGAAGAAAAAAGACCTTTGTGGAAAGACACTTTTGGAACGAAGATTTTTCTACAACTTCTCCTTCACCTCTTTTTCTCTCATCTTTTCCTCCTTTATTTAGTAGCTCACGGATTATAATTTTTCAATTTCATTGATCTTTATCTTTCTTTCTTATAGCTAAACATGTTTTGTTTAATTCAAGTAGTTTGTTATTCCTTTTTCCTAAGTATGAACTTAGTACTTTAACGCAAGGGTTAGGGAGATGCTTTGTGCTTAATTGTAATAAGGATTGTCCACATCAGCCCATGGCTTTCTTTAGTGATTGCTAATGAATGAAACTCTTATCTGATTGTGTTGATTGGTTATCTTTGCTATCTGCATTTTAGTAGGAACTTGGGAGAGGGAGTTATAATCAAAATCTTAGCAAACCACATTAGTATAATTCATTTAAAGAATTTGAGAAAGAGTTAGGATTAACCTCCTCCCAATGCACATAATGAACACCCGTGGATCAAAGTTTAAGGGACATGAAAATGAAGCCTTGACATATAGTTGTGGGATAAGCATAAGAGTTGTTCTGTGCTATTTTGACAGCGTTGAAATTGTTGTAGCATCCTGTAGCAATTAGCACATTAAACTCCCTAACCTGAGCCAGTTTACTCCATTTTCGATAAAATGGTCTTGGTATATTTTTTGTATTACTTCTAAGGGTCATTTGTCATTTTTGGTCTTTTAAACAACTTTTAAAATTTGGCTACTATAGTTCTACTAAACTAGTGGCTTCTAAGTTGAATTTTGTTACTTATCCCTATGGATCGACCTTGCATTACTACAATTTCTAAGTGTACACTTGCACTTAAAGTGTAATTTAGCAGAGGAGATTGTATAACTCTGCAAGTTATTTAAACTTGTTATCAAGTTTTTGCTTCTTTGTCAGGGATAAGTACAACAAAAAATGACTTTAAAAGTGAGTTTAGGCGAATTTTGTGCTTTAAGAGACTTTCTTGTCAATTGTAGGTATTGTACAAGTGCATGAATTTCTATCCTTGTTTAGAATGCTTGTTAGAATTTGATCCTTAGATCAAAAGAACTCTGTAGAGACTTAAGAGACAAAGAAGAGAGAGGCTAGATCAGGAAGAAAGGCTAGAAGCTATGGCAGATCTACCTAAAAGACCAGTTGTGGAACCAGAACCTATAAGGCAACAACCAACTATGGATGTTAATCAAGCTATTAACCTTGGAAACATAGTTCAAATTGTTGATGATAAGGAGAGAGCCATTTGAGATTACGCAGCCCCAAGATATAATGAGATCAACCCAATAATAGTAAGGCCTAAAATTCAAGCACCACACTTTGAATTGAAACCTGTAATGTTCAAGATGCTTTAATACAAGGGGCAATTTCATGGTTTGTCTATAAAAGACCCTCATCAACACCTCAATTCCTTCTTTAAGGTGTGTGACTCATTTGTGGTACCTGAAGTGTCAGGAGAGGCATTAAGATTGACTCTATTTCCTTATTCTCTTGCTGGTGATGCTCTAGCAGGGTTGGGAACCCTGCTACTAGAGTCTATAACAACTTGGAATGAAATGGCAATGAAATTCCTGCTGAAATAATTTCCTCCTACCAATAATGTAGAGTTGAGAGGATACATTCTCACTTTTTGCCAAGGCAATGATGAATCCTTCAGTGAGGCATGGGAGAGGTTTAAAGGAATGCTACAAAAATGCCCTCATCATGGCTTGCCACATTCCTTGCAATGGAAGCATTCTACCATGGTTCAAACAAAGTTTTCGAATTAATGGAAGATGCCTATGTCAATGGAGCACTGTTAACTAAGTCTTGCAATGAAAGCAGTGGAGATCTTGAATACCATATCAGCTAATCATAGTCATTGGACTGATACGAGAACAGAAGTTGAAATTGTTGACAGGGGTAGAGGGAAACTAGAATTAAATTTTCTCTCTGCTTTGACAGCTCAATTTTTTTCTATGTCTGGTATAATAAAAAATCTTACCATGGGGAATGCAATACAAAAAATAGCCATAGTGAACCAACTTATTATAGTGTTTTGTGGATATTGTGGAGTGAATCATTTGATGGAACAATGCCCCAACAACCCTGCATCAATCTATTATATTGGGAATCAAAATACCAAGAGAAATAATAACCCCTATTTCTAAACTTATAACCCTGGTTGGAGACAACACCCAAATTTTGCTTGGAGAGGTCCACGAACTAACAATTAGAGTGGACCAGCACAACAGAAACCAAACTTCACCTTGGATATGTTCAAACTAATCAAGCCACTCCAAGTTATCTTATTGGTTTTCAACCATATCTTCAACAAAACTAACAAAGACAACAGGCAACCAACCAAGTTATTCTTGGTACTTCTTTTCAAAGACTAATGAAAAAATATATGGTGAAAAATGATGTTATCCTTTAAAATCAACAAGCTTCCCTGAAGAATTTAGAAATCGAAATGCAGTAATTGGGTTATGAATTGAAAAATAGACCATATGGGAAACTACCATCTAATACAGAGAACCCAAAGAGAGAAGATAAGGAACAAGTACAAGTTGTAGAGTGGCAGAAAACTGAATGAGAACCAATATGTTTCACGAAGAAAATTGTGAACACTAATGACAAAGATGTTGAGGTAGAACAAGAAAATTGTTGGGTATGTATGTCCTAAAACTCGAATGACTTCTAAATATATTCTATTTTCAATAAAGTTGTTATTGAAGTTATTCAGTAAAGTTGTTATTGAATCTTTTATAACTCTAT
>JAOANK020577352.1:0-12120 GCA_026257165.2 Telfairia occidentalis
GATCCCAATTCAAAATTTGTTGAAAACTCCTCTTAAGTTTTAAAAGCATGCATGTAGTAACGGTCCTAAAGTTAAGTAAGTCGGGTCGTTACAAAAACATCAATAGAACATAATTAATATTCAAATCTAGAGAGAAACAATAAAGTAAAATAATTAAAGAAAGAGATAAATATGCGCAAAAAAATATAAGATAACTCTAACACTGGTTTATTCTAAAAACTTATACAAAGATAAATGCATCATCCTAGAAAAATCAAAATGTGCACAGTAGACAATATTATTCACTATAATATCCATACTTTCCTTCCTATTTTAATAATTTCCAATGATTTAAAAGCCTTATACAATGATATACAAAGTATGCTATAACACATGTTTATTCTAAAAACTTATACAAAGTATGCTAAAAAAATGATATAACCGTAAAACATAAATTAATTTGATATTCTACACTACTAAAGCATGCCAAAAAAAAAATAATAATCACTCAAACTATGTAGGAGATGACTTTAATCAAATAAAATTGAGGTATGGAACTCTAAAATAATCTGAAAAATGTAGAACCATAAAGTAAAATGAACTCCCAATGAGAATGAAGCCTCTGCGCGCCTTAAGAAATTAAAAATACTTTGGAAGCTTTGGTCTTGGAGAGGGGAGAGAGGAGGGAGTATTTAGATTGAGTGTGGTCTGTAAGAGGAGGTAGACGAAGAGAGGGAGGCGCAGACGAAGAGGGTTTGTGGAAATAGTGGGCGGCGGGAGAATGAAAAGGTCAGTAAAACTTCTTTCCTTTTTTTTTTTTTTTTTTTTCCTAATTGTTTTATTACATTTTAATTACTTAATTGAAATTAAGTAAATTTATTTTATTGTAATTTTTTTAAAAGAGCTTTGCAGATTAAAAAATAAGCACTTTAAATTAAAGAAAAACTATCAAATAAGAATATATCTATTTTAAAAAAAATGAAAATAGATATAATTAAATGATGTAGAAGAGCAATATTGGAAATGTAATAGAACCAGAGAAATGGACCATAAGACAACTCCCAAAATATTGGACCAAGTATCTTGTATTTATTTCGTACATGCTATAACTCGAAATTCAGTTCTTTGTAAAATAAAATATTTTTTAATTTATCAAATTTTTTTTATTACGATTCCAAAAGAAATTAACAAATTTAAAACTAGTAGTACAATAATACTAAAAAAGAACTAGACAAAGAAAAAATATAGGTGAGAGTTTTCATAATCTTAATGAGTGTTTTTAATAAAAATAAATAAATATATTAATAAATTTTTTATTGTTGAGTTGAACTTACTCTAACCATTGATAATTTTGAAGTTAAGTAACCAATGTTGTCCATAGTTTGGGCTTAATCTTAAATGTTGGTCCCTACAAATTTTAGAAGTGCAACTTGGTCTCGATGCTTTAGTATTAATTTCATTTTGATTCAAATATAATTTTAAATATTTCAATTTGATATTTTTGTTAAATCACCCAAATAATTTTTACCTACCATATATATATTGATATATATTAAATTTATTATAGCTAGAACCGAACAATAATAAATTTATTATTATTTAGAGTTTTACTAATTTTACAAAGTAGCAAAGTAGAGTAAAAAATTAAGTAGACAACGCAATTTTTATAATGCTGGTATGATGTCAAATTTTTAGACAATATAAAGTAAAAATGATCACATTGATCTAAGTCTATAGTTCAATTACATAAAATTATAAATTTAATGTAAAAATTAACCAACCTTGCTAAATTTTGAAGTAAAATTTTTAAATTTTCATTTATTTATTACCTAACATATCACTAATTAAGATGAAATAAATTATATTTAGTTAACTATTGCAATTGCTTTAAATTAAATGTTGTCATACACTCCCTAGCAAAAATTATTAAGGAAGTACAATTTAATTGTTGCAATTGCATTATGTTGCAGGTAACCGCTGCTATACACTCTTCTGCATCAATAAATAAAAATTTGATGGACCCCCCCCCCTCGGGCGGTTACTATAGTTTACTCTAGAAAGAGGGGACGTAATGGAAATTAAGTCAATTATGGATTTTGTTATATATATCATCTTGCTATTAGATGGGAGGGCATCTTTTTGGTTAATACTGATTAGTCTCTTGGGTGGAGAGATCGAGAGCTCTCAAACTCTCCCTTGACTTGAAATACTCTCTCAATTATCAACAAGAAGAGCAAGATCTTATCAATTTTGTATTAGAGCATAAGATCTGTGAATGATATCAGTGAAATAAATGGAAGTAAGGGTAGAAACTCTAGAACAAAAGGTCGTCGAAGTAGCTACTTCTGTTGAGGAAGGCTAGAATGAGGTGCGAAAGGAGATGGTGCTATTTAAGGAGGAAGTGCGACTTATGTTCGTTACGGTGATGGAAAAATTGGAGGGAACAGAGAAAACAAAAGAAGACAAAGGAAAGCACCTATGAAGAGCGTAGAGAGGACCTCAAAGTCGGCAAGGGCAGCTACTGTGGAGGTCTCGAGTGAAGGACAAAACAAATTGAGCAATGCCTTGGCCCTAATTTTTGATCTACAGCTTAGGAAATTGGACGTCCAAATCTTTGAAGGCATAAACCCAGATGGGTGGCTCCACCGAGTTGCTAGGTATTTTGTGATTAATGGATTATTGATAAAGAGAAGCTAAAAGCAGTTGTCCTCTATTTGGATGGAGAAGCACTAGTTTGGCATCAATGGGACGATAAACAGTGGCCAATCGAGACGTGGGACGAGTTTCGCCTTCTATTGTTAAGGCGATTTCTATCAACACAAGAAGGCACTTTATGCGATCGTTATTGCGCGGTAAAACAAGAAACCATGATGAAAGACTCCTACCGTCGATTTGAGGAATATGGAGCGCCGATGGATGAACTTCCTGAGTTTGTGATGGAGAGCCTTTTCGTTAATAGGCTGAAAGAGAACATAACGGCTGAGGTAAAAGTACTTAAACCAATTGGGCTAACTCAAATAATGGAAACGACCCAAAGTATTTAGGATAAATTTTCAACAGGGCAGGGTGAGTTGGGCCAAGCCCAGAAGGGAGCTGCCTTTAATCCAAATAATAATAAACTCAGTGGGAGCGTAGGTGGGTCTATGCGAACAATAAATATCTCACCGACTCGCTCATCGAGCTCCCCAAAGACCATAGAATCAGTTGGTAAAATTTTAGAAGGCAATAACGTGAATTCTTCGCCAAGTTTCAAGCGACTCTCCGATAGTGAGCTCAAAGCTAAACGAGAGAAGGGATTATGTTCCCGCTGTGACGGGAAGTTTCCTCCAAGATATCGGTGCAACGCAAGGAACTACATGTCTTTGTTGTTCAAGAAGAAGAAACAAACATGGAACGTGCTGAGGAGCAGATTGAGCTGCATGATCAAGCAGAGCATCCTGACGCACATGCAGTGCAAGAAGTAGGTATGGCTGAACTTTTCCTTTATTCACTTTTGGGTTTGGCATCTCCAAAGACAAAGAAATTAAAGGTCTGTGGGACGGTCGAAGAAAAGGAGGTCATTGTTCTCATTGATAGCGGAGTGACGCATAATTTCATCTCAGACGCTCTAGTCAAGGAACTGAACCTTACTTGCAGCGCAACAGCTGGATATGGGGTTGTTTTAGGAGCAGGGGATGAAGTAACTACGACGGGTGTGTGCAAGGACGTAGCTCTTGTTCTGAAAGAGCTGACGGTGATTCAGGAATTTATTCCGTTATCGTTGGGCAGTCCATACGTGATTTTAGGAGTGCAATGGTTGTCAACACTAGAGGCGATAACGTTGGATTGGAGTTTGTTGACAATGGAATTTAGATTGGGGGAGTCTACAATCATTTTACAAGGGGACCTAGGATTACAAAAGACTCAAGTGTCTTTAAAAAGCGATGATGAAGGCTATCACGAAGGAGACACAGGGCATCCTCATTGAGCTGTTGCCTAATGCCCCCTCTGTTAGTGTGCGCTCATACCGCTATCCACAGTACCAGAAAGATGAAATCAAACATTTGGTACAAGAAATGTTGTTGGCGGGAATTATTCAGCTAAGTTCGAGTTTGTTCTCTAGCGTAGTGTTACTGGTTCGAAAGAAGGATGGTAGTTGGAGGTTTTGTGTTGATTATAAAGCTCTGAATCGCGTCATGGTTCTGGATCAGTTCCCTATTCCCATGGTAGAGGAATTGCTGGATGAACTTCACGGTGCGACTATATTTTCCAACATATATCTAAAATTAAGGTATCATCAAATAAGGGTACGACTGCCGATGGACATAAGACTGCTTTCAGAACTCATGAAGGACATTACGAATTCCTAGTGATGCCCTTCGGCCTCCGCAACGCTTCTTCCACATTTCAATCAATTATGAATTAGGTACTCCGACTCTATCTGACGAAATTTGCATTAGTGTTTTTTTATGACATTTTGGTCTACAACGCTTCTATGGAAGAGCATCAATATCATTTATCAGCAGTATTGGGAGCATTAGTGGATAATAATCTGGTGGCTAATGAAAAAAAATGTCAGTTTGGGTTGTCAGAGATTGAATATCTGGGTCATATTGTGTCTAGCCGTGGTGTTGTAGCTAACCCATCGAAAATCTTCGAGATCACAGAGTGACCAATTCCGACCAGTGTTAAAAAGCTCAGGGGTTTTTTGGGTTTAACGGGATACTACCGAAAGTTTGTGGCTCATTATCAGGTCATTGCTTTTCCACTAACCCAACTGTTGAAGAAGGACAAATTTGTGTGGTCTCCAAAAGCTTCTCATGCATTTAACTATCTGAAAAGAGCAATGGTTTCGGTGCCAGTACTTCGCTTAGGTGACTTCTCTAAGGATTTTGTCTTGGAAATAGACGCTTTGGGTATGGGGTTAGGAGTCGTATTAATGCAAGACTTTCACCTGATTGCCTATTTTAGTTATGCTCTGCCTTTAATCCACCAACACAAAACAATATACGAAAGGGAATTGATGGTTGTGGTCATGGCAGTGCAGAAATGGAGACCTTATCTGTTAGAGAGACGCTTCGTGTTTCGAACTGATCAAAAGGCTTTGAAGTTCTTAATTGACCAACATATTATTCTTTGGGAGTATCAGCTCTGGATTTTTAAACTTTTGGGGTATGACTTCATCATTGAGTACCACCTTGGGCTGGAAAACAAGGCTGCTGATGTCTTGTCACGACAACCTGAAATGGTAGAATTTCCTGCTTTGACTGCACTAGGAGGAGTTAATACTACAGTACTTATGGATCAACTCCAAGCTAATTCGGAGTTGTCACGTATCATTCGAAAGATTAAAGAGGGTTCAAGGAAGCACAAAGGCTATGCTCTACGCGGGGACTTATTGTATTACCATGGTAGGCTAGTACTCTGCCCTGATTCCCCATCTCTACCAGTTATATTGCTTGAACTCCATGCTACTCCTATGGATGGTCATTACGAATTCTTGAAAACATTGCAACAGTTGGTTAAGGAAGTGTATTGGACTGGTATACGGTTGGTTAAGGAGTGTACGGTGTGTCAACAGGAAAAATACCTCTCTGGCTCCCGCGGGATTGTTGCAACCTTTACCTATTCCGCAAAGAGTGTGGGAAGACATATCTATGGATTTCATTGAAGACTTGCCCAAATCTGAAGGTTTTGATACCATTTTGGTAGTTGTCAATCGTTTGACTAAGTATAGCCATTTCATCCCACTTAAACACTCTTTTCTCCAATCATTGTTGCTCAAATTTTCATCAAAAAAGTGATTCGAGTTCACAGCGTCCCCGTAGTATTATGTCCGACAGAGATAAGGTATTGACTAGCTTGTTTTGGGAGGAATTACTCTAATAGTATGAGACCACCCTTCACCGTAACTCTTCCTATCATCCACAGACGGCTGGACAAACGAAGATTGTAAACAGAGGTCTTGAAGCTTACTTACGATGTTTTCCAATGACTTCCCCCTCAAAGTGGATGAAGTGGCTTGGCTGGGCGGAATTCAGTTACAACACATCATATCACTCTACTACTAAGACCTCACCCTTCGAGGCTGTAAATGGGAGATCCCCTCCCCCTATCTTGTCGTACACTGCAGATTCCTCTCCCATTTCTGCTGTGGATCAACAACTATTAGATCATGATCATATACTCAGAGAATTAAAGAAGCATCTCCACACTACCCAACAACGTATGATCGCTCAAGCCAATTCTAAACGGCGAGATGTTGAGCTGCAACGTGGTGATTGGGTGTATTTGAAATTGCGATTATACAGATAAGACACATTATTTCATCGCTCCAATGCCAAGCTTGCTCCACGTTTCGCATGGCCCTGAAAATTGGTGCTATCGTCTACAAGCTGGAGTTTCCGTCGTCCGCCCACATTCACACTGTGTTTCATGTGTCTCAGCTGCATAAGGCTCGTGGGCACAACCTTCCACTTGCTCCTCTACCTCGCAATTTCACGAATGAAGGCCTTGTGCAGGTGCATCTTGTCGATGTCTTAGGGGTTCGAAAGACAGGGCGGGATGATGATCCAACAGAAGTACTTGTTCTCTAGGATGATGCTTATCCGCAGGATGCAACTTTAGAGTCCACTTCAACCATTATAGCCCAGTTTATGGAATTCCACCTTGAGGACAAGGTGTTTCTTTAGGGGAAATCTTGCTGTTAGATGAGAGAGCATATGTTTGGTTAATTTTGATTAGTCTCTTGGGTGGAGAGATCGAAAGCTCTCAAACTCTCCCTTGACTTGAAATACTTTCTCAATTATCAATAAGAAGAGCAAGATCTTATCAAAATGTTACAATATAAATGTTGCAATTGTATTCGACTATTGCAATAGTTGTAGAAACTACTACCAATATTTGTTGCAATACATGCTCATGCAACGCTTAATTGAAATGCTGATTAATCGCTGCAATATATACAATTACAGAGGTCTATAAAAATGTTGTCATGAACTACTACAATTGAATAAATCCTTGCAACGATGTTAAAACCGTTGCAAATATTTTACTGCAACAAACCTATTTTCTTGTGGTGTTTGGACATGTACTTTATGGATTCACGCAACTTAGTCAAATTATCTCGCACATAGCCTTCCAAAATGAATAATCACTAATGTGGTTCTCACAATGTCCCAACATGGCTGCAAAAATAAGTTAAGGAAACACAAAGGATCTCAAAACACTCCCTTGTGTGTTTACATTCGAAGAAGTTTAGGGCGCTCATGTTCACACTCAATTAAAATCACTAAGCTCTCAATCTCACCTCTCAAAATTTGAAATGGAGAAGCCTAAGATAGTTTGCAATCCAATGATTAATAACATACTTAAATTGTTTTTGTTAATATATATATCATGTATATGTTTATGTCATGAATATTTTATGTTCGAATATACCATGTATATTCTATTTCCTTTTTATATGCATACTCTGTTCATGTTTTTTATTCTTACATATTGATTGTTAGTCTTATATCATACTATAAATTTAGATTGCATATTTTTCATATAGGCAGTACATTAATTAATTCCTATTTCTTTTATAATATATACTTTGTATGATGATATAAATTTGATAGTTATATTAGGTATACCCCATATATTAATTTTCATGCACACATAGTTATGTAGGCAATATCTTATTTCGTTTATAATATACATACTTCAAATACATATCTAATATATCTCATGCGTTTCTTTTATTTATGAAACACCTAAATTCATTTATAATAATATATATACTATGTATGATGATATATGTTCGATTTTGTTACTTTGTATGATGTTATAGTACTATATACCCCATATTTGTTTTCCATACATACCCATATGTCCCATACGCTCCTTAATTTCTCTACCCATGGCATACGATTTTATAATATATATATATATATAGTCTGTATGATTGTATCAATTTGATAACCCCATATTTTCTAACTATTTCAGATTGCTTGTTAGAAGAACCATCAATCTTTTCTTGAAATATTAAATATTCTACTACTTCTTATCCTCTCTATATTAATGGCCATCATTTTAATTTTGACCATTTTAATGGTCGAAAATATAAAATATATACTTAGTTTATATGCATATCAAAACCTATGTTCACATATTGAGAGCATGCATTTAATCCCCTCTAGGCATTGTCGACTATCGATAAATATATACATAGTTTATATATCTATTTCAAATTAACTGTAATACAACATGTATAACATTTGATACGAAGAAGCAAATGTAATATATACATTATTAACTATTGAAAATACACACTTGCTTTAAAACCAGTGGACATTTACAAACTACCTAATTTAACCATTTTAGGCATTAAGAAATAAAACATCTCTTTTGTTAGCTTGCAAAAGAAGCAAAAATATGAAAGGTGTAATTAAAATGAAACTGAAATGACAAATCCTTATTTGATATGAATGAACCCAAAATTGAACATAAACTTGAAAATTGTTCAATTATGTTGGGGATGAAAAAGAAAATAGAGAAAATAATAGAAAAACCTAAAATGGAAAGTATTAAACGATTTTATTATGTTTGATGAATGGAAAACATAAAATGAATTTAACATTTAAGGCGATGTTTAATATAATAATTAAATAATATACTTTTAAAACTCAAACCTATAATAAATTAATTAAAAAATTACCTTAAATGTATTATTGTATAGTAGGAAAGTATGAAGATAATTTAAATGTGATAATATTAAATAATTATATAATAATCATGGAGAAACTATTCAATGAGGGCAATTTGGTAACAAAAAAAAATTTGTTTGAAATCTAGAAAGACACTTGTGAATTTTTTTTAAACATGAACATTTGTGAAAATAGAAATCTAAAAGAGACCGCCTATGCAGTTAACTACACAGAAGGTCCATTTAAGCATACCCATTTCACAAAAGTTCAGTTTCAATCATAATTTCATAAATGTCTATAGGCTCATTTTTGTTATTATGAAAAAAGAGAGAAGACTTTTGTGCCCAATGTTTATATTTGGGGAAAAAAAAGGGAAAAAACTCAAAACACACCCATTAATGCCTTATTTTTAGTGAATCTCCCTTCATTTTCTCTATGAAATCTTCCACTATTGGAAAAACAATTAATGCCTCAAATGAGTGAGTTTTCCCTCATTTTTCTTCCTAAAATCCTCCACGTTTGGAAAGAAACCTCCATGGTTTGAAAGAAAATATTGTTCCTCTTCCTACGCACGGTTCCTCCTCTTTCATCTTCATCCTCGATTCATCACTCTTCATCTTCTACCTTGATTTCTTCTCAATTCAAAGTATGTTTCGTTGGTGAATAACAATTTATGAGTGTTCTTTTTTTGTTTAGAGAAAATATTAAATGAAACCCTAGCTTTAAAATAAATTATTTTGGATTGAAGTTTCATTGTACTGTGATATGCATGTTTCGTTGTTGTTCCATTATTGGGAATTTCATTTTTTTAATAAAATTTATTGTTTTTGAAGCCCCATTCATGATTCGATTTTTTGGGAAAAAAATGTTTACATAGTGTGTCACAAAAGAACATCGGAATCGTGAAAAAAATGATGTTTTTATTAAAAAAAAAAAAAGAGAGGATTAAACACTATTTTTCGTGCTATTGACTCAGGTTCCCTTCTTAATCCATAAACCCTATGAATCTGTTTGTTGATTATTGCTTCCAATTGAAGCTTGGAAGAGTTTTGGAGAGTAATTGCTTTGGGTTTACAGCTCATATAAGCACTTTGGGGTGTTTCTTTTCTATTATCTAATGTTCAAGGTTAAGTTATTATCACTTGACAAGATTACTATGTTTGTATCTCAACTGGGTAGCCCTTATTTTTGTATATATTATTCTTAAATCAAATAAATATTTGAAATACGTGGTAGATACATTATAAAATAAACAAGGTAATATGAGTTATGCAACAACACAACATAAATACTAGGTATATATTATAAATACAAATATATATATAAATATGCAATAAATAATAAATACATGTTGCTATCTTGTAATGGTGCACATATTAAAAATAAAAAATTATATAATAAAAAATATAGTGTGGTAGACGGGGTATATAAATTATGTATCTTGTATGTATGAGTTATATATGCAATACCATAAATATCGAGTATATATTATAAATACAAATACATATGTAAATATGTGGTATATATGATACATGCACCACATGGAATTAGTGTACTACCTGTTTCGAAGTATATTGAGCAATAAAGTAAAGTTAAAAATGAGGTATATATAATATATACTATTCTTAAATCAAACAAATTTCCAATATACATAAGATATACTATTCTTAAATCAAACAAATTTCCAGTATATATAATATATACTATTCTTAAACGACAAAAAGGAAGAGAGATGCAATCGAAAAAACCTAATTGTTTAGGGAATTAATTATTCAAATAATTTAGGAAATATTTAATGAATCTAATTATTAATTTTAAAAATGTCCTGAAAAATTCTAAATTTGAAATTGAAAATCTTAAGGCTCATTTAGTAACGTTCCTGTTTATGGTTTCCTGTTTTCTGCTTTCTATTTCTTTTTTTTTAAGAATGAGAAAGAGAAACATGTTTGATAACTATTTCTATTTCTTATTTCTTGAAAAAAAGAAATAGAAACAAAAAAATGTGTTTTATAAAACTGTTTCTTGTTTCTTTTTTTTTTTTAAGAAAAAATAAATAGAAATGTGTTGGATAAAAATGTTTCTTGTTTCTATTTTTTTTCCAAGTAACAAGAAATAAAAATATATTTTAGCCCATTTGGTAACTTTTGTTTTTCTTTTTTTAGTTAAAAGAACATTAGTAGAGATAATATAAAAAGAAATAACATGTATTAAAAAAATAATAACAAATGATTGTCAAGAGTTTATAGTATTTAATACAAATCAAGTCTTAAAGCAAAATTAAAAATAATAATGTTTATCCTTCAAATGCTGCCGAAATTTGATCTGCAATGTTGTCTCTCACTCGAGTCATTTGCCTTAAATGGTGTTGACTTATATCTAGCTCAAGTAGACTGCTTTATAGATTTCCTAGCAAACTTTGTAGATCTTCAACGATCAATGATTCATTGATATAGTCATTGAAGAGATCATCTTGACGATCATTTAATCTAATCTAATTATGAATAGTATGACATGCTATTGGTATATATTTTTGTATGTTGATTGGGTAAGGAGGCATTTGTTTAAGAATAGGATTTCGAAATTTTAACACTCCAAAACAACGTTCAATAACATTTCGTAGCGAAGAATGTTGATAGTTAAACACCTCTTCCCTACTTCGAGGATGATGCCTCCTTTCTTTAAAATCTCGTAAATGATATCTTTGACAGTTATATAGTGCTAAAAATCCAGGCATATTTGTATATCTAGAATCAACAAGATAATATTGCTCTGCATAAAATAAACATAGTAAATTATGACAAAGTCAAATGTTGAACTAAGAAATATAATAAATGTATGTGATTATATACCTCCTTTAGACATAGGAAATTTATTTTTTGGATGCCTAATACATTCAAGGAGTATGTGAGAATCATTGGTTGATCCTTCCCAATTAGACATGACATAAGTGAATAGCATATCAAACGAACAAACACACATTATATTCCACGTCGTATTAGTTTTTCTACCACGAAATGAAATGTGTTCTTTTTGAGGAAATATGAGTACCATCAAGTGCACCAATACAATCGTAAAAAAAAAGATTAAGCATGAGCATATTATTCAAAACTATTGTTATTTATTCAAAATGTTATGTTTATGGGAAAAAATAACTTAAAGCATTACCTTAAAGAAAGGGTAATACCATTCAAATAATTATTTATTAAATAAAATCATATATTTTAATATCTTATATATTAAAATATTTTTAAATATTTGAATCTCATTCAAATAATTATTTTAAAATTACATACATAAAATTTTAAATCAATGTATCAATTACATTTATTTTTTCCTTTTTAATTTAATGTATCAAATACATTTAATTAATTTTAATATATACTTTATATATTAAAATTATATATATAAAATTTTCTTTAAAACAATGTATCAAATACATTTATTTTTTTCCTTTTTAATTTAATATATCCAA
>JAOANK020577454.1:0-12119 GCA_026257165.2 Telfairia occidentalis
TTTGCATGAATTCCTCTATAAGTAGAGGTTTGATTCAAGTAGAAAAGGGTTGGAAACATTGGTGCTTCTTAGGGAATTTCTCTCATATTTCCTACTCTCCAAAAATATACTTCAACTTCTTATCCTCCCAAATTCACCATGTTTTTAGATCCCACAATCCTTTCTAAGGCCAAAATATAGTCGAGAACACTCTCGTGGTGGTCTAGTAGTTGTTCGTGATCAAATCCATGCAGAATTCAAGGAGAAATTGAAGCTACAAAGGTTGGTACTCTCAATTCTCTGTTTTCCCGCTTTTATAAATTCATGTTTATCCTTCAAATTAAGCAAGTTAAAGTGTAAACTGATCCATTCTGCTGTGCTAGCATATTGTTTACTCTTTCAATAATTAGTGGGAAGTTCGTAATGCCTTGCTAGTATGTTGGGTAACAAACCGAGAGGTTGAGTTTGCACGTTAGTGAGAGACTAGCTAAGCTTGAGAGAGAAAGCCAAACATTAGATTAATCCTAGCTTATGACTACATCGTGATAGATTAGTCTCTTTTGTTAATAAAGTGTAGTGTCCCAAGGCATGTAAATTTGGTCTAAGGCACACTCTTCTTATGTCACCTTCATCTAGTTAGAAGTAGGAGTAGCGCAGATTAGCTTTCTTTTTCAATAATTGGTTCCCTAGATAAAATGATGTGTGAATATATGTGGTACTTAATCAAACTAGAAGCCCAATCTTGAGGATGACACTCAATACTCAATTTCACACTATACTAAAATGGACTCGTACACTATGGTGATGCAATGATGTGATCATAAAATGTAGGAGAATCTAGAATTGCGAGATATTTCTCTTCTAGAGCAATGAGAGTATGTAAGGGTATGGGATGACCTAGATATATATCGCACTTGCTTTAGTGCAAGTGGAAGATTGTTGGGATTCATGCTCTAACCTCGTGATGTCATGTAAACTATAAAGATGTAAATAAGATAGACTTGAATATTAGTTGTGCATCATGTCAAATTTAGCGACAATCAATGTCTAATCGTTCCTTACCAACAAATGTGTTCTTAAACTTGGTATGCATCAAACATACGATAGGATCAAATTTAAGAGTAGTGACTTAAATGGTCTACAGTATATGGATAGTTTTGAGAACCAAACTCTTGTACACTATGCATACGGTCCACTTTGTAACTGTTACAAATTAGTTTTATCCAGTTCATTCATGTTGTGACATGTGAGTGGAGGTATCATATGGCAATAGGACTGCATAGTACTGAACTCTAGTGTATTCTACACCTTTCTTGTAAGATTGTCAAAGAAAATGCAAACATATCACTAGGATGATCAAAGGTAATTTGATCTGAATCCTGATTGTGTTATGAACTCCTACATGTGCAGGTGTGTTTGTTGAGCAGCATGGTGAGAGTAACTTATTTTTTTTATTAATAAACCTTGTGTTAGGGGAACACATTCAATTGAGGAGTTGGGAACATTTCTACACAAGATTGAATTCACAGCCACTCAATAATGAAAAATGCAAACTGTGCACTTTTTCATATTGAGTGTGTATATAAGTGATTCCCTTAATGTCCAGGTTTGGGGCTTAGATAGTAGGGTGCCCACCTTTTTGATACCCAAAGAAGGATTTTTTAAAGGTGACATTCATGGAAAGCTATCCATTAGAGAACTAGTGGTACTTAAGGAGTAAGAGGCGAGGCTAGGGAAAACACAGTAATTTCATCTAACTGGAATCATGAGTCACTTTGTGAAGAATCATATGAGCTATTATGGTTATATCTGTGGATGTAACTCAACTGAAATGTGATCGAGCAACCCTAGGTCTATAGTGGAGTCACTAGTTAATGGTAACGTTAGTTAGTTGAAGAGTTTGACTAACTAAACTTGACCATTGGAGCTCAAAGTTGTAGGTTCATAAGGTGCCCTTACTACTCATTACCTCTGCAACAAATACTTAGTTGGGAGAAAATTGAATAATTCAGATTATTTATTTTAAATTAAATTATTTAATTTGGCTATTAATAATAACTTAGATTTATTATTAATTAATTACAAATTGGGCAAATTGGACTTTGGAAGACCAATTGGATAATTGGACCAGCTTTAGGCCCAATTACAAAGGAAAGGGGCCCATTGAGTTCTTGGAAGCTCAATGAAGCATGGCTTAGTATTGGGGGTTTATGGAGAGGCCCATGAGCCCAAACTGATGTGATGCATACTGAGTAATTAATTATGAAAATTAAATAGGATTTTAATTTTCCTTTTTAATCTTTATAATTATATTAAATTAGAGAATTTTGAAGTCGTTAGAGTTTTTGGCCTTAAATTAGGAAACTTATGGCTAAATCCTTAGCAGGCAATCCATGAGTATTATTCGCCTCCCTCTCCTCCAAGTAGCCAATAAGAAAATTAGTTTTCTTATGAGTTCTCCCAAGGGTGGCCGCACACCAGTTCGTAATAGATTGATGATAACTTAGAAGATCATGTGAAGTCTTAATGAACGATCTACTGCCTTTTGATACCACTGCAAAAGTGTTATTTTAGGGTCTTAAATTTAGTAGTTTTTTGTGCTTTAAAGAATGATTTGATGCCTTTATTTATTTATTTTGTAGAAATAGAGTATTTTATGGCAAAAATATGGATTCGGTGTTGTTCAGGTTGAAAAACAAGCCTAAGAAGAGTAAATTTGTCCAAGGAATGAAGAAATAAAGCCAAAATAAGTGGAGACTTGAGAGCATAGCATCTCAAGGCCGGGTTAGGGCATTGAGACGCCCAAAAGAAGAAAATGTGAAGAACCACATGTGGTCATGGAAGGAGACCAGCATCGAGACTCCATAAGTAAGGGGCATGCTCACACCCCTGTTTGAAGTATTGTCGAGACACTACGGCTTGTTGGTCTGAAAAAGTAATTAATCGCGTGCTTCTTTGTGTGTTGTTTTTGGGGCAACATCAAGATGCTATCCCTTGTGTCCCACACTGTCGGCTGAACTATATATGCAGAAATTACTTTTAGGTTTCCAGGAGAACAATTTTGGGTCCTTTTTTGGTGTGATTCTTGAAAAATGGTGAAGTTTTCCACTGGTATTAAGGCTGGAGCTTATAGGGAGTCTCTTGAGTCTTCGGGGGTGAAAACCAAGAGCATGGGACTTAGTTCGGAATTGGGGACGGAGAAGAATTGACTCGGGAGTTTCCATTACTCTCTTTTAATTTCTGTAAAACTATTATTATGGATTGTTTTGGGATTGCTTTCTGTTGTATAATCTGAACATTATGAGTAACAAATCTATTTGTTCTAGGGGTTAGATTAGCTAATGGACTGTTAATCTTGTATTGATTACTCTTAGATTGCTTTTATTATGCAATTTCATTTAAGTAGTTTATTCCCAATGCTTTTAGTTTCTTGATCCCCAACTAAATTGATGTATGGTTTATTGCTTGCTAGGAATAGGAGTTCTAAACTAGATAAAAATTGTCTAACTAAATTCACTTATACATGAAAAGTGATTTATGAATGTTAGAAGGTGTTTGAGAGAAGTCGTTAATGTGTAGCTTTCTCTTATCAATTAGACTGATAGGTTAATTAAGGGATTATGCGTGATGGTTGGTTGGGCTAGCAATAGGAAACCTGACTTAAGACTCTGAAACTAATGAATTTGCTAATAAATATATCCTTGAGTTATTGATGCATTTGATGTGGTTTGTTAGTGAAGTCGACACCCTAAAATGCCCATTTAACTTGAGTTTTGATCCCTTAATTGCTCTTGCATTTACTTGTTTAGTTTAATTTTCTTCGCATTGACACTTGTTTAGCTTTCCATAAACAAAATCAAATGAATTCCGCTATATAACTAAGAGAATTAATTAACTGATTCCTAGAGGAGACGATACTCAGTCTCAAGATCGTTTTATTGTACTACAATTGACTCGTGCACTTGCGTGACACATAGTCGGGTGCATTCAGCTTTGTGACATCCCAAAAGTATGATCTCTTGGTTTTACGAAAAAAATCCCTTTTAATAAAAAATTGCCATTGCAATTCGCTCACTTGCTCAACGCCAAGTTCCTAAGTTGAATCCAGACAATTTTCCAACATTCCTACCTATGCAATTGTATTCTTTGCGCAACGTGGTAAGAGTAACTTATTTATTTGTTCAATAAACCTAGTGTCTTATGAATACATTCTATTTCAAAGTGTGCATTTCTTCATATTGAGTATGTATATAAGTGATTCCTTTAATGTGCTAGTTTGGGACTTGGATAACAGAATACTTACCTTCTTAATGCCCTAGAAAGGTTTTTCCTTTATGAGATTCATGGAAGACTAAACATTAGAGGATCGATGGTACTTAAGGAGTAAGAGGTGGGCCAAGGGTAAAATGGCCATATCGCTCCATTGAAACCATGAGTCACTTTGTGAATGATCAAATGAACTGTTGCGATTATATCTGCAGACATAACTCATCTATAGTGCCATAGTGCAACCCCAGGTTTATAATAGAGTCACCTTGCTATCAATGGTTTTGTTAGTTAGTTGAAGAGTTTGACTAACTAATCTTGACCATTGGAGCTCAAAATTGTAGGTTCATAAGGTTCCTTTACTACCTCATTACCTCTACAACGAACACTTGGTTGGCAGAAAATGGAATAATGAAATTATTAATTTTGAATTAAATTATTTAATTTGGCTATTAATAATAAATAAGATTTATTATTAATTAATTACAAATTGGGCCAGTTGAAGTTTGGAAGACCAACTGAATAATTAGACCAGCTTTAGATCCAATTACATAGGAAATGGGGTCATTGAGTTTTTTGAAGCTCAATAAAGCATGGCTTAGTATTGGTGTCCATGAAGGGGTCAATGAACCCAAGCCCATGTGATAGCACTCCAAAAAGTGTTATTTTAAAGCCTAAATTCTAGTAGTTTTGTAAGCTTTCAAGTGTACTTTGATACTTTTATTTCATGTATTTTGTAGAAACCAAGCATTGAGAGGCGAAAATACCTATTCGGTGTTGTTCGGGTTGAAAACGAGTCTAAGAAGAGCAAATTCAACTAAGAAACGAAAGAAATATGTCAAATATAAATTGTATATTTTTCTGAGGTAGCGTCTCAACGTTGGAATAGTGCTCAACAATGGACAAGTAGCGTTGTAGCGTCTCAACGCTACTTCAAAAATCCTTCTCATTTTTACAAATGTGCAGTGGCATTTTTGTAACATTAAAGTAAGCGTCTCAACGCTATTGGCAAATTCTATAAATGCTTTTTTTTGCCCCAAGGGTTTGGGAAAGTTCGTTTTGGGCACTATTTTCAACACGATTTTCAAGGTTTAAGACTAGAATACAATGACATTCATTCTATAGCAGATTTGGAGCTTTCTAAGTGTTTGGGGGTGAAAATCAAGAGCACGAAAGTCGGTTTGGAGCCGAAGACGGGGAAGAATCGGCCCGAGAGTTTTCTTCTCTCTCTTTTACATTTTGTATTTTGTTTGATGGGTTGTTCAGAACTAATTTTATTGATGGATTGTAGCTAAACTCATCAGTTTTAGGTTGTTGGTTTGTTTTTATGGACGATTAATTATCGATATTGACTCGTTGATGCTTTTTATTGATTTTCATCAAAATTCCAGCCCTTAATGATTATGTTCATTTAGCCAATGAATGTATTATTGTTTTATTTACTATCTTGCTAGTGAGAGAGGGTCGTAAAGAATAACATGCTATTTTATTATCTTGTTTGAAGAAAGGGTAGTGAAATAAGACATTAGGATTTAGATATATGCTTCTCTATGTGCAAAAGTGATAGGGGCGCGTGTTATGTTGGTGATATATTACTTCTATACCACTTTTTATTTTCTTATAGCGAGACGTCATGTAGGGATTTCTTAGTGAGAGTCGGCAGACCTCGAGAGGGGGAAACTCGAGTTCATAAATCTTAGAGTTAGAAAATTATTAATCTATTGCATCTCTCGACCTGATTAAATAATTAATTGCATTGTTTAACAATGCCAACACCCTAAACTACTTGTCCCTTGATTTTCTTCTATTACATGTCTTTTAGCGTTCTCAATTTAGTTGCTTGTTACCTTAGAACCGTTGTTACCAGTTTGTTTCCCTAAATAAAATTCGATAACTATTATTTTGGTACTAAATAGACAAGTTAATAACCTGATTCCTAGAGGACAATTCTCAATCTCTTAGGTCGTTTTACATTACAATGCGACCCGTGTACTTGGGGAACGCAGCGAGCTTGGATCACCTTGTGATAGGTGCTAAGCAATTGATTATCAAAATTAAATAGAATTTAATTTTTCATGATTAAATTAAATTAGAGAAATTTAAACTTCTTTGGGTTTTTGGCGAAACTTATGACCAAATTCTAAGCAAGCAATCTTTGAGTATTCTCTGCCTCCCTCTCGTCCCAGTAGCTACTAACGAAGAAATTAGTTTTCTTTTGAGTTCTCCCAAAGGTGCTTACACACTTGCTTGCAGCAGATCGATGATAGCTCGGTAGACCAAGTGGAGTCCCAATGATCTACTGTCTTTGTGACATTCTGAAAGGTATGATTTCAAACTTATTTTTTTGAAAAATCCTTTTAATAAAAAGTCGTAATTGCGATCCTCGTTCTCTAATCAAGGCACTCGCTTCCATTACGTCGGATTCTTGATCGGATTTAGATAATTGTCCTACACGTTTGATGGGAGATGTTTCAACATAAGAGAGTTAATTATTTGTACTTTGTACAGTTGAGAGTTAGTAATTCTACTTATTACTCCTCTGTCTTTCATTGTAAGAGTTGATGTACCTCACAGGCTTTGTCTTATCTTCTCATTTAAGTTTGCATATATAAAGTTCCCTTTGTAAAGTAAATACACATTGATTAATAGAACATTATTGAGAAGTCATTCGAAGCTTCTCTGTTATTGAAAACTCTATGCTTAAGTAAAAGGTTAAAGGCATTATTGAAAACCGTAATCGTCGTTAAATCATTCACCACCTTAAAAAAAAATTTATACTAGAAAAATATAGGATTATGAGATCAAATTCAAATTGAACTCAAGAGCCGAGGACTGGCAATCTATTAGACAGGTAAATTTTTGGTTTATATTAAACCACTAGTGTACGACACCGTGGTCGGTGGCAACCACTGATCTCCGGCCAACAAGCTTGATACCGTGAAGTTATTAGCCACCGTTGCATTGATCACTCCGACTGCCCATTGAACCCGCCGTGAGGTGTCGGATCCAGGCCCGGTGTTATTATACTCCGCATAATAGGAAGTGTTAAGATTCAAAGTCCCATCCCACTCCTTCCATCCCGCAGGGTCAATAAACTTGTCGATGAACGACTGCATGTAAACTGTACGAGAGTATTCTTTCCACGGCCGCCCCAGGTAGCTCTTGGTGGCTGGGCTAGCTGCGAGCTCGGCAGTGGGCTTGATGGTGCAATTGTGGATTGATGTGCCCGTGTTTTGATTGGGATCAGTTCGGCCCTGCGCCGTGAGGGCGTTGAATTGGCCGCTCATTGGGAGGCGAGCGTAGAGGTTACAGTTTTGGAGGACGGCGGCGGCATTCCCGAAGATAAAGTCAACAGTTCCGTAGATGTCGCACTCTCTGTAGAATTGGCGAAGTGAGTGGGTGTATAGAGTGTCTTGGTAGCCTTCAAATATGCAACTGTACAACGTCGTCATGTCAGCGCTCACTCGTAGTGCCACTGCTTGGTGTTTTATGGCGCCTGCCGTGTTGGTCATTGTTAGGTTCACTCCGAAGAACCCTGTTCCCTCCACCGCTGCATGCAGTAGAGAGATACTGTCAAGCTATGTTGATATTTCTATATGTACATGAATTTTATATGAGATTGATCAATGAGGAAATATATAAAAAATTTTAAAGCTATTTATTCTTTTTGGAAAAAATATTTTTCTTTCCGTTTCTTACATTTTTCTCTCTTAGTTGTACAGATTTTAATATGGTATATAGGTATGCAGTTAAATATTTTTCATTTAAAAAAGACTATATATAATTTAGTTTATAATGCTTGTGTTGTTTTTAAATTTGGTTTCTAAGTTTTTCAATTTGGGTTTCTTACATATTGAATTTTGTTTTTTTAATTAAACCCTTATTCTTCGTCACAAAATGTTAAAATTGATTCACAAAATGATGATGTATGTAAATGACAAAATATACTTTAATTATTAAGTTGAAAAAATACCATATATTTTAATTTGATGAAATAGACATGTACCACTCATCCATTGAATCAAAGTCTTACTCATGTTGTATGACCTAGCCTTTAGTAAACTTTTTTTGAGAGCTTATGGTGTGTTTGGTATGACTTTTAAACTGTTTATTGATAGAAAAAAGTATTTTTTTTCCTTCAAAATTATTAGTGTTTCGTTAAAATTTCGAAGAGTGCTTTCAACTAATTAAAAAAGTTAATTTTAATTTTTAATAATAAAAATAGTTTGAAAATGTGTAAAAACATTAAAAAAATGCATTTAAAGATTTTTTTTTTAATGAATATTTAATTAATTTTCTTCAAAAAATGTTTATATAATAAATATTGTACTTAAAAATATTTTTTTTAAAAGTTATACTATACATGCACTTACTATGGTAACCTACTTGACCTAAAATTGTTGATGCCATAGAAAATTGATCCATTAAAATATTGGTATATTAACAATTGAAAACTTTACAAATTACTATTTTCGACCTTACACATCGGCATCTGTTTAACATTTAGTGATAGTAAGGACTTAATTGAAAATAACATCAATACATAAGAGATTGAATTAAAACTTTAAAAAGATTATGGACCTAATTGGAAAAAAAATGTTAAGTATTAAAGACTAAAATATATGCTTAGTCTATAAAAGAAAATGTCAGCAAAATATTGGTAATATCAACATAATTTTAATATACTAGGATTTTTATCTTATTTTAAACGTATAAAATGTGTATTCATGATTTAAATTTCATTTATTTTTAAGGTTTTCCAAAAATATTTGTGAACCCAAACATTCCATGGGTATTTTCAATTTGATTAAAGCATATATATTCTAGACCAATAACTTGAAATTTTTTTGAACAAAATTAAGATCTCAACATTTGCTTTGACATTGAAATTTTAAAGGTTTAGTTAGTTCTTATAAGCTAGCAAAATTTGAATTCGGTCCCTATAGTTTTAAAAGTTTAAGGAGGTTAGAGAAAGACTCACCGACGGTTGCGCTGTTGAAAGTGGTGGAGCCGTCGACGATGTTGTTGTTGCCGGTGATGATGGTCTGGTTGTTACCTTCTCCGATCATTAACAAGTACTTTTTGTTTTTGGGAACCAACACGGTCTCGTTGTAAATGCCCGCCGTCACAAAGATCAAGAAGTATCCGTTGGCAGCGGCCGAGTTGTTAGGAGCTGCTGCAATGGCTGCATTGATGGTGGTGAAGTTGTAGGTTCCATTTTTATCCACAGCAACAATTCCTATAAAATAAATAATATAAGTTCGAGATTTTTTTTCAGATGAGAGATTCAAACTCATTTCTTTTGATTTGAAAAATATGTCTTGACCAATTGAACTATACTCGATTTGACATATAAGTCTGAGATTTGAACATACTGCATACAATACAATAATAATAATAATAATAATAATAATAATAATAATAATAATAATAATAATGATAAAAATGATCTTTGCTTTGTCTTGTCAATTTGAGACTTAGTGTTCAACCGTTAGAAATTCAAACTAGTATAAAATTTTGAAACAAAATTACTGTTTAAACCCAAAAATAATAATATTAACAGCGAAGTAATATTAAAACTGAAAGTTTTTCTTTTTTGTTTTTTTCCTGAGGAAAAAGTGAAGGTTATTTAGTGTTACCATTGACTAAAATTCCATCATCTTGATTATTTGTCTGAAGAAGCCTTCCAGGTGCCGGCGTTTTCCTATGCACCAGCTTGTCATAATACGAACGGTCTTTGGGGGACATTTTGAGTTGCAAGGGCCCATGTCGAAACCCAAAATCCTTGGTCTCCGGCAGCCTTGGAGCCTCCATGTTCTCGGACACCCAACCCAATTTGAATAAAGAAAGGTACAAACTATAGAGATTCCTATCGAACGTTAGAGACGCCAACACATTGTCAATCAAACCGGCCGAACCTCCCACCACCAGACCTTCGTAACAAGTATCTTCATTGGTAATCACAGCACTAAGCAAGCTCAGCAATTCATCCGCCACATAAAAAGGAAGGACTTGGGTGGTGTTATTGACGGTATAGAAGGTGTTGGATATGAACTCGACGTTGGCTGTGGCCAGCGACTGGCAGTCAAGAAGCGCGGAGATGGCGGGGGTGAGTTTAAGTTGGGCCTGGATCAGGCTGAGAAAGGTGCGGGCGTGGGCGAGGGCATGGCGGAGAGTGAAGCGGCAATGAGAGTGGACGGAGGCCGGGGAGTTGGCCGGGAGGAAGGACTTGCAGAAGGCCGGGGAGCTGGTCGATTGGCAGATGACTCCCACTGAAACGGGAGCCTCAGAATTGAGGGCTCCCGAAGATCGAGAGCAAAATAGGAAGAGAATGAGAAATGTAATGAGCGGAGAGATGGAGTTTGAAGTCATATTGGCTTTGGTTGAGATAGCCGTGGAAAGATGGTTTTGACATTTTGGTTTGCCTCTAAATAGCTTATAGAAAATAATTTGCCCTTCCCACGTGAAAATGAAGAAATCTTCCTTAATTTTTAATCATCAAAACTAATTTTCGCATTAACAATACTCTGATCTACACATGATGAAAATTATGTTAGCTAACCATTCATTTTTAGGTTAAAAAAATTTATTCTTAATTAGATTTAATTGTCTGTTAAATTGAATAAAAATGGATCATTAAAAATAAGTTATATCATAAAATTTAGTTGGAGACATTATTGATTGGTGTGTAGCTAAGTATTATTATTATTTTTTGCTTATTTTTCCCATAAGTAAAGGCTCCATACTTAATTCGGTATGTATGATTTAATTGTATGTATATATTTATATTGCATTTAAAAATAAGTGGATCACACTAATATTTTTCAAACTACTAAAAATAAATCACATTAAAAACATAAAGTTTTCTTTTTATATTTATGCATATATATTTGATTATATAAATAGAACAATAGGGATAGATGGAGCTCCTCTGGTGGAGCAAAAGTTTTATTCTTATGATGAGAGAGAGAGAGAGAGAGAGAGAGAGAGGGAGGATGTTTTGTATTTGTGAAGCAAACGTGCATGCAAGTATATAAATTATTTGCGAGTTGGAAATAGGTTAGTCGCATACACAAGGGCATTTTGTGGGTTTGCAATATCACCGACGATTGTAAATGTCAATTGTCAACGCTGCATATGCTCTAATGCCAACCGGGTAACATCTCACATATATCTCATATATATATATATATACACATATATGTTGGAAGAAAAGTTTTCCTACTCTCTCTCTCTAGGATACATGTGATGGATGAGAATTACTCTTTGGTAGTACAATTCAATGATTTAAGCATCTCTACATCTAAAATGTCTCAAGTCTCATTACAACAATTTTTACTTTTTTCCAAAGAAACAATTTCTCGCTAGTAAACCCAATTTCTCTGGCAATTACTTCTCCTAATGTAAAACTTTCATCAGGAGTGACATTTGTTGACAAAATTTAAATTTCGTCAGCAAATTGACAAATTGAAATTTTCCCCAACGAAAACATATCGCCGATAGAACTTAATGTCGATGAATATCGGCATAAGGTTACTATTGTCGATGTGATACATAACATCGACAAATAAGAAATTTTGTCGACAGATATAACTTTATGCCAGTGAATAATTTGTCGGTAGATGTACCATTTTTTTTTTTAGTACATAGTGCCAAAAGCTAAAACTGAGATGAATATTCAAGATTGAATTGAGAGAAAGAATTCATTCATTTTCTATTGAGTTGTGATATTCAAATTACATAGAGTTATATACACAAGTGCCTTAACAACCGAGAATAGAATTTTGGTAAAGCAACTATCTTATAACAAATCTGAAAAGTCAATTTTAAATTTTCCTTTTCTAGGGAATGAATTATTAGTGTGCTATCTTGAC
>JAOANK020577850.1:0-12117 GCA_026257165.2 Telfairia occidentalis
AACAACCTCTCTACTATCCCTCAAGTTGGGTAGGAGTGAATTCCATCTTGCAGGACTATGTCCCCAGCTATCTACCCGATCTTACCCCTGAAATAGGAGGCATATTGAGCAGGCCATGTTGAGCCTCTCTCACTCATGAGATAGAACGATAATCCCGAATAAACAAAAGTTCATAGTTAGTTCAGGATTAAGATCAAGTTACCTAGGTCATCATATTGAAATTAGTCATTGTTTTCAGTGAACGACATTATAAAGAAATAATGACTATTTCGCGGTCCAGTCTTATGCAAACTCATTGCATAGAACGCCCTCACTCGAATGTCTCCAGATGAACGATTGAGGATCACATCGTTTGTATCATATACAAAGTGGGCCGCGTTCCATAGTGTCCCCAAGATAAGGTACCCATCCTAATCCGTATACTATGGACTGTTTTGGCTATTTACTTAAACCTGATCCACTTTTATGTCTCCACATAAAGTTCAAGTATTCGTGATATAGCCATGGGTTCTTAGTTTATTGGATTTATAGAGTTATAATTACTTCAATAACAACTTTACTGAATAAATTCAATAACTACTTTATTGATGATAGAATATGTTTACATGCCACTGTGTTTTAGGACATAAAAACCCAACACCATTTCCTTGGTGGGCAAGGTGGTGGAGGATCATCGTCGACCACTTAGGTATGACATAACAATCATCCATATTAAATTTTTAAGTGTATTTAGAAGATTATTGTATGTTGGTGACTATCCTGCAGTTTTGGTAGTCACCATAGGAAAATATGATATTTTCAAGTTTTTTGAAGAGTTTATTAGCTATCCTGCACTTATGGTAGCTACTTGGGAGTTTAAATCTATTATGGGGGTGGGTTAGGCCACGTAGGCCATTTATGCACCTTTTCAGCTTTTTAACGTGTTAAGAGGAGTGGGTTAGGCTACTTAGGCAGTTTTTCAGCTTTTCAATGGTTAAGGGATTAGGTTAGGCCATTTATGCCATTTTTTAGTTTTTGAACGTGTTAAGGTGGGTGAGTTAGGGCGCTTAAGCACTTTTTGAGCTTTTCAACATGTTAAGGGGTTGGGTTAGGCCATTTATGCTATTTTTGAGTTTTTGAACGTGTTCTTGGGGTCGGTTAGGACACTTAGGCCCTTTTTTAGCTTTTCAACATGTTAAGGGGATGGGTTAGGCCATTTAGGCCATTTTTGAGTTTTTGAACTTGTTGAGGGGGGTGGGTTAGGCCACTTTGGCACTATTGCAGCGTTTCAATGTGCTAAGGGGGTGAGTTAGGCCATTTAGGCAATTTTTTAGTTTTTGAACGTGTTAAGGGGGTGGGTTAGGCCCATTAGGCACTTTTTCAGCTTTTCAACGTGCTAAGGGGGTGGGTTAGGGCATTTAGGTAATTTTTGCATTTTTGAACTTGTTAAGGGGGGTGAGTTAGGCCACTTAGGCATTTTTTCAACTTTTCAACATGCTAGGGGGTGGGTTAGACCATTTAGGCCATTTTTGAGTTTTTGAATGTGTTAAGGGAGGTGAGTTAGGCCACTTAGGCTATTTTTGAGGTTTTTAAGTTGTTAACTGCAGGTTAGGCCATTTAGGCCATTTTTTTACTTTTAGACATGTTAAGATGGTGAGTTAGGTCACTTAGGCTATTTTTGAGGTTTTGAAGGTGTTAAGAGGGGTTAGTTAGGCTACTTAGGCACTTTTTAGCTTTTCTTAAGGTTGTGGGTTAGGCCATTTAAGCCACCTTTTAGCGTCTTAATGTGTGAAGGGGTTGGGTTAGGCCATTTATGTCATTTTCAGCTTTTAAAAGTGTTAAAGGATGAATTAGGCCACTTTTTAGCTTTTTAACGTGTTAAGTTGGTGGGTTAGGCCATTTAGGCCACTTTTAAGCTTTTACACATGTTAAGGTGGTGAGATAAACCCATTTTTGAGATTTTAAATTTGTTAGTAGGCACTTTTTTACAACTTGTTTAGTCATTTGGCATCTTTTTTATTACTTGTTTAGTCATTTGGCGTCTAAGAATTACATTGTCAACATTTTAAAGTATTAAGTCCTAGTTTTAAATTATTTATTTCCACTAGAATATATATTTTAGACTTTGACGATTTTGTAATACTACTTACGCACTTTCTATATTTATGCATTTCTTTCAAGTATACTTTTGATGGAGCAAACAGAAGATGATAGTCACATGTAATTTTTTTTTAATTTTCAATTCAATGGTAGATGAAATTTTTTTTTTTTTTATTTAATAACTTTGATTGATGTATACAATTTTTTTCTATTTAATATTATGAAATTTTCTTTCATTGAATGATATTTCAATTTGTATGAATTTATATTTACAAAAATCTTCTTATTTATTTCGTTTAGGTGAATTTTAGGTTGATATGAAAAAATAAATAATTTAGAATATAATTAAAAATTGAAAAGAGAATTTTCGACGTTACAAAACATTGGGAGAAGATACTCTTAGCCGACATAGTTTTCAATCGTCGCCAGGTATTGGATTAAATTTAAGATTTTCAAAAAACTGGACTAAAGACCAATGTTAGTTTTTCGTCGGTTGAACGCCATATTGTCGACGCTTCTTTTGGAAAACGTCGGTAGTTAAGCTAAATACGACATCGTTTCTCTAACGTCGTAAAATAGTTGATGTTCCTGACGTTTTGTAAATGTTGGGGATTGTATGTAATGGCCGACGTTTTTACTAAAAAGTCGGTGATTATTTTTCCAACGGGTTTCTGCTGACGTTAATACCGACATTTATTTTTCATCTATAATAATGATTTTCGATGTTATTTGGGTTACCCGCGACATTTTTTTTTACGTCGGCAAATCTATTATATTTTGTAGTGTTTTGTGATGACCATTGAAGGATACGGGGGATAACAATATCGCCTAGCCTTGTCACAATCCGTCGAGAGATATTGAGAATCTCATATGCCCATACCTAAAACAATAAACAAAGATAAGAAAAGATTACTAAAACTAGAGGGAAGTATAATGCATTAACTGTCCTGAAAGGCCTGAGGGAAGCTATATAAACTATATGACTTCCCCCGTGAATCTCCCTCCTTCAATCTCTACTTATGGATGACAACCTTACCATCCAGTGCACATTTCATTATGCCAATTATATTCTCAAAGATCAACGAGCCTCAATCTTAGTTGCAAAGTGCATCCCAATCATCAATTAATTAGATAGGGCTATTGTCTAGCTGCAGAGTTCTTTCCTTCCCCATCATGGCTAACTTGATGAAGTAGTAAAATGTCATCCTAATAGCATCTTCATCACTTTTAAATTGAAGGTCAGAAAAATATTGTCAAACTCTTTCAACTTCATTCTTGTGTTGTCATTCATAAAATGAATTCTTAGCCCAACGACCGACAAGTTACTACATTTTATATCTATACATCTATAGTGCTTCAATCTGGTGATCATGTCACTCTTAGTGAAGGTAACTTTCTACCCAAAGATATCAAAGCTAATTGCTAAATCATTACTCTCTTCCACCTGTCTCAGCAAGAAATAGTGGATTGTACCTGCATTAAACTTCAGCTTCGTTTCCAGCAAGGGGCCAAAGCATGTTTGCTTAAACATGTCTAACTTGTTGGGGTGAGTTTATTCTTAATTCGATCAATCCTGTTCTTTGTGTAGGAGCAATAGGTAAGAGATCCCGAAAATTAGTCGGATAAGTTGATCTTTGTTAGCATATCCATTTTAGATAACTACATATAATAAAAGGTAAGAAGTGAAACTTCAACTAAACTTACATCGAATTGAAAAATATTAGCAAGTAAATGGATCAGGCAATTGTAAATGTGGTTTGAGTAAAATGGTCACATTGTCGATTGTAATCGAGTCAATTTAGATTGTGATCATGTGAAACGATCGCTTTCATAAATCTTAATCGCATCAACTTAAATAGAGAATGTCTGAACCAATCACATGTAACAATTTAAATCGAGTAAGACGATGGTACTGGTAAAATGAGATTGTGCGAATCGATCACATGTAACAATTTAAATTGAGTAAAACGATTGCATTGGTAAGATGGTATCATGTGAACTGATCACATTTGTATATCGGGATCGTCTGAATTGATTGGATTAGTGAATTTTGATAGTCAAAGACAATCACATTTGTAAACTTTGATCGACTAAACAGAATCATGTCTATTAATAACGCAGTCACAATGTAAGAAAGAAATAGATTGGAATTGAAAAAAGTAAACCAATAGAGTGGTGTGGCAAGAAGTCGAGTCACATTATAGGAAATAGAATTACAAGTTCAAACAACCAGTATAATATAATAGTCAAGTACAACAGATTCAGATTACAGAACAAAGTTCAAACATCGAATGAGTAGGAAAGAAAAACATTTAAACATAATGGCACAGCTAAACGACTATGGAAAATACAAAAAAAGAGAAGTTGGACTGAAATCAACTTTGATGGATATGTGTCTAACCTGTTTGTCGTCAGGTTCGTGCGTTAAATTCTGTGTGAGATTGGGAGAAAAAGAAGAATGGTGGTAGGGCATTCAAGGGCAAACAATCCATTTAAGAAAGGTAAGAAGAAAGAAAGAAAGAAACAGAACGGTATACTGGTAAATTCAAGTATTCTAAAAAGTAAAAAAGCGTGCCACGAGGGTCAAAAGAGTGTGCCACGGTGTTCGAAAAAGCTGAAAATGAAGGTTACAAGAAAAGGAGGGTTGCATAAAACTAAAGAGGGGGTCAATTCTGAAAAAAAAAAAAAAAGAACTCAAAAGGGGACAAGAATGACAATATCCCACAATTCACCTGCCATATGAAGCAAAGGTTGTGTGGCTCGTTACTTACAATTGGATGTATCATATTGAGAGGAGCCTACAAACATTGAAATAGTACATATGAAATAAAGCTTGTCCTTAGAGTTTCATAGCAGAAGCATTTGTCATGAATGAATTCTTTAACTTTTGCTCATTGTATGTGAGATAGAAACAAGATTTAATAGAGATGTTAACGATGATACAATTGCTGAGAACAAGATTTGTGGCAAGTTTGAAGTGTTTGGACAAAGTACACCACTATTAGGGTGTCGACTTTAAGGACACCACCAGAAGATGAGAAGCGAATAGCACAGTGGTACGTATTGAACAACTGTGCTGAGATTTGAGACTACTTCATCCTAGAGCAAGTGACACAACAACCTAAATAAAGTGCACCAGCAACAATTTACTCATTGGTTCAAATTTCATATAAGTATAATGTTAAGTAAAAACCATTCATTTATAGTTTATATTCGATGAACAAGTTTACTCATTACATGAGAGAAGATATGCATTTGATGATCTTTACTCGATTGTATTAGGGCCTAATAATGAAGTGCGCTTTTATATTGGATACATTGTTAGTGGATTACAATTCCATACTACAGAGTGTGACGATCATCGGACTACACAAAACAGTGAAGTCATGGTGCCTTGAGAAGAAAGTGAGGATGATGAAATGAATTTTTATGGCGTATTGGACGAGGTATTGGACTTAGAATAGGTGAAAAGAAGACATGTGATCATTTTTAAGCGCAGATAGTTCGACACATGTTTAGAAAAATAGATCACTTGTGGATTTAAGGTTTAGGTCAATCAATGTATCTCATTATTGGTATGTTGATGGCTTATTTATTCTCGCTAGTCAAGCTCAACAGGTCTTTTACCTTGATGACCATAAACTTGGTAGTAATTTGAAAGTTATTCAAATAGTCCAAAATAAATATTTATGGGACATTCAAGAAGCTGAAGATGTAGAAAATGACTTGATTTAGCTAGACGAAGTAGTAGGAGGGATATTAGTTGATGAGTTCATTTAGGATAACTCATTATGTAAAGGAGTTATCCTAACTGATCCTACTACTGTAGAACCACAAGTAAGCCAACAATCAAATAGAAGCATAGACGGCTGATGATGATTTTATAAATGAAGAACCTACAGATGTTGAAATGTCTACTGAAAATAGTTTAAGTTCCCTTCAACATTTAATTTTAGATAATTTGGATAGTGCGTAAGTACGAGGACGAAAAGGGTTTTAATTTTTTATTTTATAAGTATGTGAAATTGAATAAATATAAATTTCAACTTTTTTTTTTGTCTTTCATGTGAATTTGTATGTACATGGTGGGACCTAGGCAAAAAATTTGGCAGGGCATATTTTAATGGAGGAGATCCTCCAGCGACAAACTCTACAACTGGAGAAAGTTTGACACCGACAGTGTCTTTAGGTTATTTTTTTCTCCGTAAACATATATATACACTTATTTGTGACTATATATGTTAATTAATTCAATTGTTTTTTAGTTCCTAGAAGTACGAGGAAGAGAGGGCACAACAAAAATAAAAAATTGGACACACATGTCGAGAGATACAAGAAGATCAAAATTGACATCAAAGGCAAGTTTCAGAAGCACGTTTGCCGTAACAGCGCAAAGTCGAGCGATGCCATCGACAAAAATACTTGAAGGAGCATTTCAGTACAATGCTCGAAGTGGAAGGAGGTCCCCAGGGAGGTCATTCGGGAAGTCAAAGACCGGTTGTTGGTAAGTGAGCATAGATCATTAAATTATGATTATAATGTTTCTATACAAAGACTAACTATTTGTTTACATGTACGGCTCATTTCAACATAGATTTGAGGAAATATGTCATGTATACATTCGTAGAGCACTAGATGAAAATGACATTCAAAGAATTAAAAATAGATTTATATAAGGAATATAAAAAATACGCAACCCCTAAGGAGAGTCAGTTAAACCCACTGAGGTGATTAGCTAGTCTAGAAGATTGAAACGTTCTTTGCGATCGATGAGTGTGTCTGGAATGGAAGGCATGTCATTACAGGTCTTTACGTTTATGTTTTTACCTAATTCATATTGTTAATTTTTTTTTATTTTAGCAAAAGTTCCAAAAGAATAAGCAAAGCCAGACAAAGATACCTTTTAATCATTGGGCTGTGTCTAAGGCATTCATTCACTTACAATAAAAACAAGTAAAATAACATATTTTAATTAATTATATCTTCCCTCGCTTATTAATAGTTAATGTGTGTAATCTGCTTGTGTTGGGTAGGTACGACAATCCTAGAGAAATCTTCCCTCGCTTATTAATAGTTAATGCGTGTAATCTGCTTGTGTTGGATTGGTATGACAATCCTAGAGGGGGTGAATAGGGTTTTATTAAAACTATATAAACTTTTTTCTTAGTGAGCCCAATAAAACAAATTAATACACTTTTTGCAAGCATACAATTCAACTAGAATTCATGCAAATAATTTCTTCAATAACACATCAACGACAAAAATTTCAAGTACCCTATTTAATTCTGAAATACAAGATTGGCAATCAATATGCAAAGATAGATTTGACCAACCTAAATGATCAAATAGAAGAATTAATTTCAACAAAATATTTTAGCAATAATTGCGACAAGTAATTACAAAAGAAATAATTGCAAAACTTAAACAGTAGCGATTAATATGAAGAGAAAATTATAACAATTAGTTTCATGCAATTAAATATACCAACAAATCAATTGCAAAAGAAAAAAAAAAGACAGACAAAGAAATTGAGACAAAAAATTTATAGTTATTCAGCCAAACTCGGCCTACTCCATTCTACAAGTACCTCTTGAGTATTCTACTAAAACCTTCCGACTCTTTTCACGACTCAAAGTTGAACTGGTACAACGTTCTTTTATTAGGAGCAAGAACAAGTTTGATCCTTTCCACGGGTCACGATTAAACAAAAATAATGCTCTTTGTATTGGTTGAAGAGCAACCCTCACAAAATATGAAAGTTTAAGAACAATCTCGCAAACTCTTTGAAAGAGTAGATTTACAAATTTAAGCTCACAAAATTTATAAGAAAAATTCTTACAATAAAAAACACTCAAATGGCTAAGGAAATACAAACTTACAAGCTCAAAATTGCTAAAAAAAAAATTATCAAAGAAGCTTTAAAAAATGTTGTAGAATTTTTTGCTAATTTTTCTCCAATTTTTACAAATTTTTTTGGAGCTTTAAATAGGAGAGAAAGAGAAAATATAGCCATTGGTACCACGTGTCACCTTCTAATAGGCTGGAAATAAAAGATATTTTAAGTATAATCATATTAAATTGTAAAATCACCAATGGTAAAAAATGAGAGATGAGGTGGAACTTTGCCACGTGTCGCATTATGATTGACTGTAATAAAAGTATTTAAAATGTAGATATATTATTTAATTTTAAATATTATAATAATAATAATAATAATAATAATAATAGTATAAAATTTAATTTGAATATTAATTAATTCGTCCACGTGAGTTCTTTATAGCTTGTCACATGTCTAATTATGATTGGTCCTCGATATGATTTAGCCGCCACGTCATCCACCATGGGTAATTTCTTATAAACTTGTTTTGGCCATAATTTCTTCTTTTAAGCTCGATTTGGATGATTCAAGATGCTTGGAATCGTTATTTCTTTCTCACACAATGGACTATTTAAAACACTAACATTGTCAATAAATAAAATTAGGTTGTTATCATCAAAATATTAATTAATGAATTAAAATTAATTAATTTGAGATTAAGCGTAAAAAAACGAACAACTTGTAGAAAGTGAAAGAATGTGTTGAGATTGGTCAAGTAAATCTATTTCAACAAACAAGGTTTACGGATGCGAAAGGATGGGTGAACTCAAAAGAAAATATGTAACTGCTTAGAAGTCTAACTCATCGAAGTAGTATATGTTATCCATTATAATCCCAACAATCCTAGAATGCGTTAAATATTATGAATGACTTGAAATTATAATAGGATCAAGGATGGGTATGGATTCAAAGTCAGTTTCCAAGTCAGCAATGAGGCAAATCATCATCTACTTAAGTACAAATTTAGAATCCTTCATATTAGATTTTTCTATATATTTAGAAGTTTATTACATGTCGTTTTGACAATTTTGCAGTTGTAATAGTCACTTAGGCACATTTTCTTGACATTATGAAAGATTTGGTAACTATCCAGCAATTATGGTAGCTACTTAGGTACTTGTTTGGTTGTTTTGAGCATTTTTAACTGTTTGACAGCTATCCTACCGTTATGGTAGCTAGGGAGGTGAGTTATGTCACTTAGATTGTTTTGAGCTTGGAAATGACACTTAGGCATTCATTTTGACACTTAGGTATATTTTGAATGTTTTAACGTGTTAAGGTGTGTGAGTTATGCTACCTAGGCACATTTTCATAACTTATATGTTTGTTAGGTTATTTTGACCTTGGAAGTGATACTTAGGCTTTCACTTCGCCACTTAGGCATATTTTGAACATTTTTATAATGTGTTAAGGGAGGTGGATTAGACCACTTTGACATATCATGACTTATGTGTTTGCTAGGTTGTTTTGAACTTGAAAGTGACATTTAGGCATATTTTGAGCGTTTTAACGTGGTAATGGGGTTGGGTTAGGTCACTTAAGTACATTTTCATGACTTATGTGTTTTTTAGGTTGTTTTGAACTTGAAAGTGACATTAATGCATTCATTTCGGCACTTAGGCACATTTGGAATGTTTTAACGTGTTAAGGGAGGCGGGTTAGACCATTTAGGCACATTTTCATGACTTACGAGTTTGTTAGACTGTTTTGAGCTTAGAAGTAACACTTAGGTACTCATTTTGGCACTTAGGCACATTTTGAATGTTTTAATGTGTTAAAGGCGGTGGGTTAGGCCACTTAGGCATATTTTCATTACTCATGTATTTGTTAGGTTGTTTTGAGTTTTTAGAAGTAACACTTAGGCAGTCATTTTGACACTTAAACACATTTTTAACATTTTAACGTGTTAAGGACGTGGGTAGGCCAGTTAGGCACATTTTCATGACTTATGTTTATTAGGTCGTTTTGAGCTTAGAAGTAACACTTAGGCACTCATTTCAGCACTTAGGTCATTTTTAACATGCTAAAGGGGATAGTTTAGATTGTTTTGAGCACTTTGTGCTTATTGTGTTGTTTTAAGCTTAGAAGTAACACTTACGCCCTCTCTCTTATTTTATTTTCATAAAAGGACAAGACTTTCCATCTTCTATTTAAGACACGTTTTTAATTAATTAAATTATCGTACTTCTATACATAATCTATAAAATTATCTATAAAAGTGTGGATGTAGAAGAATTTATTTTAGACAATTATATTCTTCCCTTTTTATATATTACCCAATTTATCCTTTTATTGAAATTTATATTTAAAAAGATATAAATTTTAATCAACCAAACTTAAAAAAAGTAATCTTTAAAATTTGAACGTTTGATTTCATGTACAATTAAATGAAATCATTAATCCTCTAATTTATCTTCAATTCTTTAAATCTCTTTGTATCCTTTTTACATAAAAATTAAATTCATGAAAATCTTAGGATTAATTCTAAAAAATTTGTTGACTGTTTTTTCAGCTATCCCTCTCCCTTCCTCTCATTTAAGCCCATTTCCTCCATGGCTTCAAACTTCAAAATTGAAATGCGAAGATGGAAATCAATAGTGAGGCAAAATCTGGACAAAGTCGTAGGCGATGAAGCAAATATAGTGATTACGGTTTCTTGAATTTGGCTGAGGATACAGTTGGTGGAGCCAAGGAGTCGAAGTGCCCTATTAATGAACTAGTAGTGTGAAGCTATGCCCGCACCTTCCGACGATCAAGTTAGATCAGGAATAACCTTTACTTTTATAGTTGCTTCAACACTCAGTGCAGCCATCTCCACTCCCCCTCAATCTAGTACGAGGGTACTAGTCCCAAGAGTAGGGGAGTGGGTTCAGGCAAAAAGGCCACGTTCTTAGGTTTCAACGATTTTTTCGAGTCCAAGAAAATCTAGTACGAGGGTACTGCTCCCAAGAGTAGGTTGGTGCACGTTTGGCCAGGGCTCACATCGGACAATCCCACTGTTGGGTTTTTATGTCCTAAAACTCATGACGTGTAAACATATTTTATTATCAATAAAGTATTTATTGAAGTTATTCAGTAAAATTGTTATTGAATTAAGTATAACTCTATAAATACAATAAACTAAGAACCCATGGTTATACTATGAGTACTTAAACTTTATGTGGAGACATAAAAGTGGATCGGTTTTAAGTAAATAGCCAAAACGGTCTATAGTTTACAGACTAGGCTAGGTACCTTCTCCTGGGGACACTATGGGACACGACCCATTTTGTATATGATACACACGATGTGATCCTAAATCGTTCATGTGGAGACATGCGAGTGGAGGCTTTCTATGCAATGAGTTTGCATATGACCGGACCGCGAAATAGTCACTATTTCTTTATAACACCGTTTACTGAAAACACGGACTAATTTCAATGTGATGACCTAGGTAACTCGATCTTAATCCTGAGCTAACTATGAACTCATATTTATTCGGGATTACCCATTCATCTGCATGGGTTAGAGAGGCCCAACAACCCCTGCTCAATATGCTTCCCATTCCCGAGATCAGATCGGGTAGATAGCTGGGGACATAGTCTTGCAAGATGGAATTCACTCCCACCCGGCTTGAGGGATAGTAGAGACGTTGTTCCCTTAAGTGCTGATCCAGGTCTTGAACAAGGGGCCCACCCTCTCTTTGGCCCGAGAGGGAATTTGGTTTGATTGTTGGACTACAAACCAGTTGTTCATTAAAGGGTCAGTGGTACTTAAGAAACAAGAGGTAATCCAGGGGTAAAACGGTTATTTGACCCAGCTGAGATTACGAACAACCTATGAAGGATCGACTTACTGATCATGGTTATATCAAATGGACACAAATATATATATAGTGAGAAAAGTGCAGCTACGGGCTTTAGTGGATTGACCCGTTAGTTAATGAATGTTGGTTAGCTAGGTTAAAGAGTTTAACCAGCTAATCTCGGATCGTTGAACCTCACGATCTATTGGTCCATTAGATCTCTCGGTTAGCTCACATTGGATAAAACCTTAAACAATGTAGTGAATGAGTTTGAAGTGTTCAAATTCAGTTTTGGGAGACTGCGTTAAATATATACGATATATTTAACCTATTGACGTTTGATTGCAAATTAAATGATCAAAGAGAGTTGGAAATA
>JAOANK020578055.1:0-12114 GCA_026257165.2 Telfairia occidentalis
CTCTTATTTTATTAAATAAATAATTTGAATAATATTACAAGACCACGAAGGTTTAGGGCATCAACCCCAACAACATTTTAGAGGTGCATGATGGCGATTTTTTCTGACTTAATAGAGGAAATAGTAGAAATTTTTATGGATGATTTTTCAGTCTTTGGAAAGTCATTTAAAAACTGCTTATGCAACCTTGAGAAAGTATTGGAACACTGTGAGTAGAACAACCTCATCTTGAATTGGGAAAAGTGTCACTTCATGATGCAAAAGGGAATTGTTCTAGGGCACAAGATATCGCACGCAGGGATAGAAGTAGACTATGCTAAAATTGAAGTCATTCACAAGTTACCTGCTCCAACATCAGTTAAACAAGTTCGTAGTTTCTTGGGACATGCAGGTTTCTATCAAAGATTCATCAAGAACTTCTCTATAATTGCCAAACCACTATGTATGTTACTTGAGCAAAATAAAGACTTTGTCTTTTCGGAAAAGTGCAATCAGGCATTTACAATGCTGAAGCATAAGTTGATCACTGCACCTATCATCAAAGGACCAATCTGGACCAAACCATTCGAGCTAATGTGCGATACCAGTGATTGGGCAATAGGGGCAGTATTGTGACAGAAACATGAGCGAACAATTCATCCAATTTACTATGCTAGTAAAACATTGACATAGGCACAATCTAATTATTCAACAACAGAGAAGAAAATGTTGGCAGTTGTGTTCGCCTTTGATAAATTTAGACCTTACCTCATTCGGACAAAAGTCTTTGTGCATACAGATCATGCTGCAATAAAACATTTGATGGTCAAACGCGATGCTAAACCACGGTTGATCAGATGGATTCTCTTACTTCAAGAATTTGATTTAGAAGTGGTTGATCGTAAAGGTGCAGATAATCAAGTCGTTGACCATTTGTCAAGATTGAATGAGAATGACAAGAAAGAGAAATTCAACCAAGTGAAAGAACAATTTTCAGATGAAGCTATCCTAGCTGTAAGCACAAAATCTGTACCATTGTATGTAGACATAGTTAATTACTTAGTGAGGAAGGTGATTCTGGATGACTTAAAAGGACCAGCTGTGAAAAGATTCTTAGCACAAACTAAGAAATTCTTCTGAGATGACCAATTCTATATCACTTGGGAGTTGACTCCATTTTACGAAGATGTGTGACGAAAGATGAAATTAAGGAAATATTGTGGCACTGTTATGCGTCACAATATGGCGGGCATCATGCAGGAAAGAAGATAGCAGCAAAAGTATTCCAGTCAGGGTACTACTGGCCAACAATTTTCAAGGATGCCCATAACTTTGTTTTTATGTGTGATCGGTATCAAAGGACCTAAAATATTTTTAAAAAAAAAATGAGATGCCTCTTAACTATATACTTGAAGTGGAGTTGTTTGATGTGTGGGGAATAGACTTCATGGGTCTATTTCCTTCATCTCAAGGGCATATCTACATTCTGTTAGCAGTCGACTATGTTTCAAAATGGGTGGAAGCGATATCATGCGCCCCCAATAATGCAAGAATAATCGAAAAACTTTTAAGAAGAAATATCTTCACAAGATTTGGCATTTCTAGAGCACTGATTAGTGACAAAGGTACACACTTTGTTAATAGAGTAATGGAAAACTCCTCTGCAAGTATAATATTCGGCATAAAGTGGCTACAATATATCATCCACAAACAAATGGTCAAGCAAACATTTCCAATAGAGAAATTAAAGCAATCCTAGAAAAAACAGTGAACATGAACAGGAAAGATTGGTCCATGCAATTAAATGAGGTTGCTTTGTGGGCGTATCGCACCACTTTTTAAACACCATTGCAACTGTCTCCGTACAAACTTGTGTTTGGAAAAGAATGCTATTTACCGGTTAAATTAGAATGCAAGGCATTGTGGGCATTAAAGAAATTGAACATGAGTATGGAAGAAATTGGCCAAGCAAGAATGTTGCAATTACATGAATTGGATGAGATGAGAATGGAGTGTTATGAGAATGCCCAAATTCTCAAGGAGAAAACGAAGAAATGGCATGATAAACATTTGCGGATGCATCATTTCACAGAAGGGCAGCTAATCCTCCTATTCAACTCCAGATTTGAAACTCTTCCCAGGAAAGCTCAAGTCCAGATGGTCTGGGCCTTTTGTGCTCAAGAAGTTATTTCCTCATGGAGCAATGTTATTATTTGACGAAAAACCAATCAGGAATTCCCAGTCAATGGGTAGCAGGTAAAGCCATATTATGGTGGAAACTTCCTCAGGGAAAGAACCACCATAGAATTTCAGAGTTAAGAAAGGCAAACGCCTACAGCCGCTTATTGTGAAAAAAGGGAAAATTCTCCTACTTTGCGGCTTAGACTTAGTTCTTTTATCTGCATTCATTTTTATTTTTAGTTTTATTAATTTTTATGTTATCTATCAGTTCGTTTTGTTGACTTGGCATTTATATGCAGCAGAATCTTCGGAAAAAAAAACATCCACCAAGGAATTAAAGACTGGAATTCATAAGGACTAGTCTAACAACCGAAGAGGTGTAGAGCAAAATGAAGGCAGATGGCAGCACCCAGAGGACGCATGGAAGCAAAGGGCACAATGGCAAGGAAATGAAGACCAAACGATTCTTGGCAGAAAAAGGAATCCTGCCTCTTCTTTTGATATCCCTCAATACATAGGTGAAGTTATAAAATTCAATAGTTGGGAGTAGTTTTATGAAAAACCACAGCTCGACTTTGCTCAGCTGGTTCAAGAGTTCTACGTAAACATCACAACCGAAGGCCAATCTTCTGTGTTTGTACGAGGCAAAAAGGTCAAATTCTCTTCAGTTATGATTAACTCCTTTTATGGTTTCACCCCCTATAGAAAATCCACTGGAAATCGGTTGTGCTGGAAGATGCATTGGTGACTGTTGGTAACAAGACGGCGGAATGGTAGATCTCGAAGTTGGGAATTTATTCTCTCCTCCTCTCTATGCTATCACCTCAGGCCACTTTTTGGCTATACTTCACCAAGAATCGCATCTTGCCAACGACGCATGACTCCTCCATCTCGAGAGAGACTATCATGTTAGTGTATGCCATGATATGCGGAATTGAAGTCAATATTGGGTAGCTTATCGAAGTGGAGATTCGTAACTGCGCGAAGAAAAGGGCAGGTAAACTTTTCTTCCCGTAGCTCATCTCTGAATTATGTCTGCAAGCCAGGGTTCTGCTAGAAGATACTGATGATACTCTATCATAGAAGGTTGATATAGATTGGTAAAATATATTGCGTATCCAGCAGGGCATTAATGCTCATGCACCAGCAAAGGAGAAGCCTGCGCCTGCCAACAAGGCTACCACATTCTCTGCTGACATCAGTAAGTATACCGAGCTATGCGCAGCTGCAATTTCCACCTTGCTGAAGCCTTTAGTCACTAAAACCAACAAGCTTGCAAAGCACCAAAAGCATTTGCTCCGAATATATACGTCGGCGTGATCGAGTGTGGCATAACACATTCTGATTAAAGAATGTTCGCTTGCCGCCCCTACCTGCCTTTAAATCCAAGTCAAAGACACCAGAGGATGATGCCTCTTCTCCAAGTGAATGATAAGGGAAGACCCTCCACTTTACTTTTAGAAATTTGTCTATTTTTTGTGTTGCAATTGTAATGTTTCCTTTCTGCGCGCATATTTGCTCTCATATGTTCTTTGTTTCCATTTCCATATGTTGCCACTTGGTGTCAGTTTTATGCTGGTAGTACATGTTCTCTACTGTTGAATGTTTATTCAAAAGCCTGCATTTTCTTTCACATTGTGTTTATGCATCTATGACAATCTGTCTGTGTATGGTATTTTTAGTTAGTTTTTTTTTTTTTGTTTGTTTTATAACACCCTTAGCTAAAATAATAATAATAATAATAATAATAATAATAAACCTTTTCTCACTACGTGTATCTCAGCTGCGCAGTTTCGATTGCTTGGCCAAGTCTACAGGCTCTAGGGTAAGATCTATGATGATAGTTTTCTCGCCTCCCCTTAAGGCGCTAACACCTACTCGCTTTCCAAAGCTTATAGCTAGCTAGCATTCTTTAGGTGTGCCCAACTAACCAAAACTCTGCAACTTTCCTTGTTTTTCTTTGAAAGAAGCTTAGCCAACAAACCCACCTCACAATTTTCTCCAATTATTTGCAATTTTTCATTACTATCTCACATGTTCCCCCTACCCCTTATACTAGCTATTCATCTCAGTCAATAATGAGAACATTGTCAAATTCAAGCTTGGGGGTGTTGCGCCGATTTAGAAGTTTAATTAATGTGCCTTCTATAATTATTTTGTAAAGCAAGCGAGCTTTCCCTATTTTGTTCAAAAAAAAAAAAAGGAAAAATTAAAGGAAAGGAGAAGGGTTTTGTGTATTGCTCGTAGCTGGATATTCAGCGCCTAGGAAGTGGGGAAAAGCTAGAACAAAGATGATACATCTAACTCTTCTTAATTGGTTGTTCGTAGTTGAATATTCAGCGCCTAGGAAGTGGGGATAAGCCAAAACGAAGGTGATGAATTACCATTTTCATCTATGTAAAAAGAAAAAAGGCAAAAGCAAAAACAAAAAGGGAAGTTCACTCAATGTTGTAGCATTTGTAGCATAAACCAGTCTTCACCCTTAACTGTAAAAGTCTTGAGTTTTTGCAAGCGAGTGATAGAATATTATGATAGGAGATGGAAGCCAAATCCTCAAAATAAGGGAAATGAAGAAACGAGTGCAACTTACGATCTAGTTAGGAGTCTTAAAGAAGGTCAGTGAATGTAAGTTATTGGGGGTGAATAGGAAGTGGGGCAGCAAGGAAATTGAGAGAGTTGAGAAAACTACACTTGAATGCTCGCAGGACCTGTAAGTTGAGTCTAAGAAACTGGGAGCGATTTTATCTCTCGCTGTTTTGTTTGAGGACAAGCAAATATTCAAGCTTGGGAGTGTGATAACTCTCTAAAAGAGAGTTATTATACCACTAATATTGAAAATTTGATTAGGGTTAAGCTGTAAAAATGAACATAATTTGATGATTTATTGTTATGTTTGCCTACTTTATACGAATACGGCATACTAATTCACAGGTGATATTTATTCATGCTTAAATCAGGAGCAAAAAGCGGAGTAAGCATCAATGCAAGCAAAAGTTTAATTTGCAGAACAGCCTGGTAGTATCTAACGCAGGGAATGCTGTAGCATTGCCGTAAGCCGAATACTCCCAGATTCTAGTGTTGTACAAACACTTCTTGTAGGGTACGTGTGATGTCCTAGAAAGGCGCACAGTGAGGTATCCTCACACGTTTGATCTTATTCTATATTATACTACCAAAGGAAGTACGACACCCTTCTATCCATAAAACACCCCTTACACCGCTCACCACGTGTCACTCATGCGCCACCGCGATTTGGGTGAATAGGGACCGGATTCCGACTCTACTCAACCCCAGGAGTCCAACGCCACTATAATCAGGTCAAATAGAGGCTAGACACGCCTCCACATGTAGCTCGAGTCTCGGTGCATGTACCCTATCACAAAAAGTCTCTGTCGCGCGTGATGCTTCATTGTTGGTCCGATCAAGGTTCCACTTTCGCCAACGTGCAAATCTCAACCTCGGCTCTTTTTCGACCCTTTGTTTGCCAAAACCTCCTTTTCTACTGACCAAAAAGAGGGAAACACGTGATTACTAAGGGGAGAAACTCGAGAAATACAACAACACCACAATTGTTGTCTTACCTATGTCGTAGGGAGTATGTAGAGGCATCAAGAAAGTCGTTTGTGAACAACTCCCTTGAACGGAGTGAGGAAAAAGGAAAAGAAAGCAAGGAAAGAACAATGTCGTCGGTTGCCTATACTGTCGTCGGTGGTTGTCATCTACCTGCGGTAGGTGGTGTTGTGGGGAGGAGAAGTCAGGTTTGAGGAAGTGGAAGAAAAAGTTTGGAGAAGAGAGAGGGAGAATGGTGTGAAAATGAGAGGGGGAAGGAAAAGGAATTTGTGAAAATTATCTAAAGAGGCATTAGTGGCTAGGGCCTTAGCTTCATATTTATACGTCTTCCCAAAAAGCCTAAACCCTAGCCCTACTCCACATATTTACCGACATGCCACCCCTTTCATTTTAATCCTCTTTTTCTAAAAGAAAATAAAATCCCCTTAGTTCAAAATTAATTAAATAATCCTTATTTAATGAATGGCCAAATAATAGATTAATTAATCAAGAACATAAAAAAATAGAACGTTACGGTTTTCTCTCATTACAAATATTCTTTATCTTTTTAATTTAATTTTTTTTCTCTCATATCTTTTGCTCTCAACTTCATTGTTCCTCTACAATTTTCTTTTTTTCTTTAATTGTTTTGTCTAAAATTTTTCTTCATTTAACTTTTTTTTTTCTGTTTCTAACTAATTTTTAAAATAATTCGAACTAAAATTCTTCTTCTTAGTTTTTTTCTTTCTAAACTCTTTTTTTATCTCTCTAGATTTTCTCTCACTAACTTTTCTCTCTCAAATTTTTATCTTTATGTCTTTAAATGTTTATTATCCAGATCTCCACATATTTTTCCCTCTCTAACTTTTTAAAATCAGAAAACCAAAAATAGTTATCAAACAACTTTGGTTTTATGTTTTTAGAAACAAAAAACAAAAAAAATTATCAAACATATATGACTTTTGTTTTTAAAAAACAAAAAACAAAAAACCAAAAATAGAAAGGTTATCAAATGAAGCCTTTATAATTAATTGTCAACAACAAAAAAATTATAGAATTTAAAATGTTAGAATACAAAAAGTTTTTCCTACGATCTAAAAGATTTTTTTTTAATCAATTAATAAGTAATAATCAATAATAGTAAATTTATAGAATTTAAAAGGTTAGAACATAAAAGTTTTTTTTTACAATTTAAAGTTTTTTTATTTTAATTAATAATCAATAATTATAAATATATTGAATTTAAAATATTGGAATTCCAAAAGTTTTTCTTGCAACTTACATAATTTTTTATTTAATTATCTATATCTATAATCTATATCTACAATTTATAATCTTATTTCAAAGAAATTTAAAAAATATATATATAAAATCAATAGTCATTATAATTATAATTATATTAAAAAGAAACTTTTAGACACAACCACCCACCAACATAAATACTAATGTTTTTATCATTATTCTTCTAGAATTGTTTCTTTATTTATTATAATTCAATCAAAATATAAATTAAGTAAAATGAAAATTAATTATTTAACCTCTTGGCACACTCTCATGAGAGTATGAAAAGTTGGAATATAAAAAAGTTTTGTCTCTTTATTTTTATAAATTAATTCTAAAAATTTATGAATTTAACTTTAATTATATTTAGAGACGAATTTCAAAAGTTTTGTAACTCTTTATCTCTGACAATTATACAAACGGCTTTCTTCAACATTTTTTATAAACATTTGAGTCTTCTCTTCTTAGGTTTGTTTTTCTTTTTTTTATTATTCATTTTCTTGCTTTACCTTATAATTTTTGTTGGATTGTTAACCTTCATTATTCATGTCTTTTTGTACCTTATTATTTTGATGCAATGGTGATACTTTGTAATTTTAGAGAGTACTTGAAAATATGCAAATAAGGATGATATATTATCAAGTATATTTTACGTTCATGGCTACAAGTATCTCTTCTAAATGTACTTTAGTTTATAATTATTATTGTGAAAATTGATATATCTTAGAAACTATTTAATTAAATTTTTAATACATTATTATATTCATTGATTTATACTTTGAACCACAATAAAAAGAAATCATACTACTATCAGTATTTTTTATTTTTTTTTAATATTATTATCATACTTGTTGATGCACGAGAAATCCTGCTTGATGATGTGGACTGCGTATTAGGTTACCTCGGACCTGCAAGAAAAGGACGAGATGAGGTGGGGTGGTGAGTACCACACTCCGACGCTCAAGTCAGCAAGGCAGAGGAAATAAGTGATGATTCTCTTAAGATCTCAGTGCATACCTTCCAATGTTGTTGGCTTCGGTATTTATACTTGAGCAGATGTGAAACATTGGTGGTGAATTTTTCTTAATTAGTCGTGATATGTGGTTGATTAGAGGCAGAGTGATTCGAGGAGTGAATTTCTCCCCTCACGTCCAATCTGGAGTGATTTTGGGAATCTAGCCCATCCTCCAAGCTCGTCCCACATGTGCCGAGTTACGGCGTCATGTTCCACATCTATTATGCCCGAGGTGCTCTTGTACACGTGGCATTGCCAGGTTCGCCCACGTGTCTTGGCATTTTTCATCCTCATCATTGGCCCCCAGTCTGCATTCATCGGGCTTGAGGCGAATGCCAAGTAGTATCAGGTTGATTTAAACGGGGAGATTGGTGGCTTGCGCGAGCCGACCCCTTACCTCGACCAATTCTTTCTTGAGTTCGTGCTTGGGCTTCAGATGTAACCGTCCCTTGGCACATGAAGAGTCGCGCTTGTTCGTTGGAGCGATGCTTCGATTTCTGGGATAGTGGTTATGATTGCGTCTGTTAGTCAAGTGGCGCTCTCGCGGCTATAAAAGGGCAGTCCGCCGCATCAGTCAGAGTACTTACCTCCAAGCTCTCAATTTGCGCTCACAATACCTCCAAGCTCTCAATTCGCGCTCACAATTCGACTGTAGGCTTTAGGTTGGTTTTCTCTCTTCCTCTTCTCCTCGGTAGAATGTCTAGCGATTTAGGTAGTCTTGAGTCTGGTCGTAGGCAAGAACCCGAACTTAGGTCCCTCGAAGCCACCACCTCTGGTCGAGGTGAGGCTACCTCTACTCTACCTTTAGCAGCTCTTCCTTGACGATGCCCTTCTCAATTATTGTTGGGGCTAATAATGAGCTTGAGAGAGAGATACTCCATCCCCAATAATGTAGAAATTAGGTTGCTCGTCCACGGAGAGGCATCGAAGAATCCCCCCGGGATGCATTGTCCTTTACCCTCAAATGTTCGCGAGGGGCGTTTTGTTGCCTCTTCATCATTTTCCCCAACTATTCTTAGCTAGGGTTGGTCTAGCTCCTGCTTAGCTCACCCCTAACGCCTAGGGGACATTGCTGGAATGTTATATGTTGTGGAAACACTTCTGTCAAACCAAACTTGAGGTCGACCAAGCCCTTAGTGTATTTTCCCTTAAAAACCATCACCGCGTCTGAGGCTGTTTCTATACTGTCATCCGCACTAGCATAGATTTTAAGGTCACCAACCCCACCTCGGTCAAGAATTGGAAAGACCCGTGGTTTTTCACATTGGGAAAGTGGCTTGCCCTCAATGCTGATAGAGGCCTGATATACGAGGTCTTGGTCAAGTTTGGGGTGACAAGTGAGTACTTCTCCCTCTAGCTCGACTGGGAGGTATAAGTAGTACCTTCATCTAATGTTCTTCTTTCTTCTTTTGCAGTTTTGTTCGAGAGCCCATAATTCTTAAACGAGGTCTCCCGCCTAATAGTTGAGGCCGCAGGCGAGCTCAACCCCAAACTTTGTCACAGCGACGTGCTGCTGAGTGAGGAACAACTCGCCGAGCTTGGCTTATACCTTCCACCTGACTGAGGTGAGCCTTCGCCTTTCCGTTTTTATTTACGTTTGTTGTGTGATCATCTGTGTTGGGTTTTTATGTCCTAAAACTCATGGCATGTAAATGTTGTAAATATATTATATTATCAATAAAACAGTTATTGAAGTTATTCAGTAAAGTTGTTATTGAATAAAGTAAATGATTAAGTATAATTCTATAAATCAAATAAACTAAGAACTCATGACTATACTATGAGTACTTGAACTTTATGTAGAGACATAAAAGTGGATCAAGTTCGAGTGAATAGCCAAATGGTCTATAGTATGAGGATTAGGCTGGGTACCTCATCCTAGGGACACTATTGGATGCGGCCTGATTTGTAAATGATACAAAAGATGTGATCCTAAATCGTTAATTTGGAGACATGCGAGTGGGGGCGTCCCAGGCAATGAGTTTGCATAAGACCGGACCGCAAAATAGTTATTGTTCTTTATAACAACATTTACTGAAAACATTGACTAAGTTCAAACTGATGACCTAAATAACTCGATCTTAACCTGAGCTAACTATGAACTCTTATTTATTCGGGATTATTTTTAGATCTGCATGGGTGAGAGAGGCTCATCAGTGCCAAATCAATATGCCTCTCATTTCAAGGGTAAGATCAGGTAGATAGCTGGAGACATAGTCCTACAATATGGAATTCACTCCTACCCGACTTTAGATAGTAGAGTGGTTGTTCCCTTAAGTGCTGATTTCAAGTCTTGAATAAGGGGCCCCACCCTCTTATTGGCCCGAGAGGGAATCGGTTTGGTGGTTGGACCACAAACCAATTGTTCATTAGATGATCAGTGGTACTTAAAGAACAAGAGGTAATCTAGGGGTAAAACGGTAATTTGACCCAGCTGAGATAATGAACAACCTGTGAAGGGTCGACTTACTAATCATGATTATATTAAATGGACAGAAATATATCTATAGTGAGGAGAGTGCAGCTACGGGATTTAGTGGAGTGACCCGTTAGTTAACTAGTATTGGTAAGCTAGGTTAAAGAGTTTAACCGGCTAATCTCGGATCGTTGAAGCTCATGATATAGAGGTCCATTAGGTCCCTCGGCTAGCTCACACCGGATAAAACCTTACGACAGTGTGGTGAATGAATTTGAAGTGTTCAAATTCAGTTTAGGGAGTGCACATTAAATATATACGATATATTTAACTTCTCGACGTTTGATTACGAATAAAACGATCAAAGGGGAATTGAAAATAACATTTAAATGATATTTAAGTATTATATATATGAATAGGGATTCATATTCGGAAAAATAGTTTTTTCGAAAAACAAGGATTGGTGGTAAAATAATATTATTTTAATATTTGATATTAAAATAATTTAAATTAAATTTAAATTATTTTAATTTTTTTAAAAAAAAATTTAATTTATGAAATTAAAAAAATCAAAAAAACAAAATGAAAAAAAAAAAGAAAAAAAAGAAAAGAAAAATGAAAGAAAATGGAAAATGATGATTTTCCATTTTCATCCCTTCTTTTTCCCATCTTTTGCCACCTCCCATTTGAGTGATTCATCACCAAGTTGAGTGTCAATTTATGATGGATTAGTTGTGCATGATTTCCTCTTTAAATAGAGGTAAAATTCGTGCAAAGAAAGAGGTTGGAGAGATAAAAAATTGTTCCCAATTTGTGTGTTCAAAGGTTGAACCAAAACTCCTATATTCATCTATTCCCTCTCAATTTCACCACAATTTTGGATCCCACCATCCGCTGAGAAGACTATATTGGTAGTCCGGGAGGTGATCGTGACCAAATCCATGGAGAAACAAGAGAGAATTTGAGCTTCAAAGGTGTGGTTTCTATTTCTCTGTTTTTCCCAAGTTGAAAACATGATTTTATCCATTAAATTGAGCTAATTAGAGTGCAAATTGATCCTTTCCGCTACGTATGCATGTTTATTACTCCTTCAATTGGTATCAGAGCATGCTAATTGCACTCAATTTGCTTTGGTGGGGTTTAATTCATGAGATGAATGGTTGATGGTACTAAAATGGGTTTTTCTAATTTTGGCATCGATTTTACCTTTCAATTGTTGAAATTATCTGAAATTACCCGGTAATGTAAGGGCCTTAATGTGTGATTAAGGGTCTGTATTCATTTGGAGTCAATTGGAGTTGAAATTAGGTTGTAATCGAAAAAATTTGAGGTAAAACCATGTTGGTCGAAGAACAAAGGACTGCTACTGCCTAGGCAGCATCGAGACGTCATAGAACAGCGTCTTGATGTTGTGCTTCAAATTCAAAAAACACGCGCGCAAAGTGGTGAGTGGTGAGTGGGTCTGGTCTAGTTCAAGTTGCCTGCATCCAGTTTAGTTTTTTTTTTTTTGGGCCATTTGGAGTCTGATTCAGCCTATTTTCAACTTAGTTCGTGATGGTTTGAGGTGGTTCGGGTCGGTTCAAGCACAGAGATTGATTATTATTGTAATAATTTACCTATTTGTGTGCTTGAGATGCCAAAATCAACTCATTTTAGCTTGTTTAATTTATTATGCATTATGAATGTATGTTTA
>JAOANK020578156.1:0-12113 GCA_026257165.2 Telfairia occidentalis
CTTTAATTGTTTTTATGAAAATATTTAAATGTTTGAAATGTTGGTCTATATTTGATGAAAATATTAAAATATCATCAATATAGACTATTGAGAACTCTTGAAAACTAATGAAAATATCATTCATAATTTTCTAAAATTTAAAGGGGGCATTTTTTAAACCGAATGACATTACATTCCATTCGTACTGTCCAAATGTGACATTAAAAGCCGTTTTGTATTTTTCTTTTTCAGATATTTGAATTTTCCTAAATCCATATTTCAAATAGAATTTTGAAAATACCTTGACGGTAGAAATTCTTTTAATCAAATCTTGTTTGCACGGAATGGGATACCTAATCCATTCTAGAACTTTGTTTAAAGGTTTGTAATTAATTACTAACTGGGGAACACCACGCTCTTTATCGGCTTCATTGTTCATGTAAAAAACTGCACATGACCATGAGCTTTTTGATAGTCTGATAAGGTTCTTCTTCAAGAGATCTTGGATTTTCTTTTTGCAATGGTTCATTAGTTCTGCATTCATTTCAATTGGCCTTTCTTTTGTTGGAATTTTGCGTCCATCAAAATTTTTTATGTAGGAAAGATTAACAATATGTTGTCTTCTTTCGCAGAAAGAATTTGGTAGTTCTGAGCATATTTCTAATTTGTTCTTATTTAATAGTCCTTTGATTCTTGCCTGAACATTAGGTTGTTCTAGGCTCTCTTCAATCCTATTAAAGTTAGTTTCTTCTTTTAGAAACTAGATTTGTTTCTTCTTCTCACCTAAAGAACTGAGTACATTCAGTCTCTGAGATCTGGCTGGCTTAGTGAACTCAAATAATAACCATTCACCAGCAACTTCACAGATTGTAAAGATTGTATGTATTAAGCCCTTGTTGTACGCTGTCAAGATTGAAAAGATTTAAGATACCTTCGCCTTATGAGTTTGGTTCCTCATCCATGGGTCAAGCTGCTTGTAAGAGGATATATCTTAAAGCTTGATTTCTCTTTAAGTACCCATGTGCATGTTTATTTTCTTGATCTCTAATAGAATAGGCCGTCTTTATCGACCAAACCACTATAAAAATCATAGTGTGCTTTTTTTTTTTCCTTTACTGTACCACACAAGTATTGTCTCTTTAGTTTCTTGGCTCATTATTTAATAAAATCGTCCTAATGAATCTTTTTAAACAATCCTTAAAATCGGTCAAAGGAACCTTCCTTTATAACATTATTTTTAATGCATCATTGATATTAATTAAATGGATGCTTTAATTTAATATTGACTTTTTATTGCTATCAATGAGTTGGTGATCCATAATTGTCATGAATGATCAAAATACACAACAAAAATTGGACCATGTATGCGTACTTTTGGATTTTTTATTTTATATACCTTGCATCATAGACGCTAAAAAAATAAAGAAATAAAATTAATTAAATTGCACCTATTCCAACTCATTGGTTTTTGTTTAGTCATTTTCATTATTCTTAATTCTATCATTCAATTGATATGGAACCTATCATGCCCAATTGATTAAATTGTAAGATTTGATTATTTGAATATAATGTTTGGTTTGAGTAAATTATATTATAGAAAGTTATACTTGTTGCGGCTTTCTAAAATAATACTAAGCTTTTGTTTTGAGAAATTTAATTTTCAGGCAGTTGCATGAATAGCAAAAAAACAAAAACAAAAACAAAAATTAAAAAATTATAAATTTAATAATGCTTTTTTGAAATTTGCAAATATAGAAAAAAATACAAAACTTGATTTCTATTTTTTACTTTTCTAATTTTACCCTCATTAGTTTATCAACATGTATCTCAGTAGTACATCGAATATACTTTTGGTATATCAGTCAACTGATATACTTTATATTTGGTCTATTAGTTAATTGATGTACTTATATTTGGTATATCAGTCAACTGATATAGGCTTTTTATATTGAGTATATCATTTGACTAATATACAAAATATAAAATATAGCAGTTATATAATTGATACAGCACAGTTATATAATTGATACACCAAATTTACCATATACCAAATTTATCAGTAAACAAGTGTTTGTGCATTTGTTATTATTTGTAGACTTAATTTGAATTCTTATTCATTTATTTTATAGTACTATTTTGCTAGTACATTATCATTAATTTATAATAGTTCAATTCATGATGTTGATAATCATTTTGAATGAATGTTGATAAACTATCGATACAACAATGTTACACTCGAAATTGAATTTTGAACATGTGTTGATAATATACTTGAAAAAATGCATTTTTAGAAGTACTGATATACTAATGATACACTAACGTTATACTTAAAATACAATTTTAATTAATGATTTTTTTTTTAAGTACAAAAGAGAGAAAAGAAAATCAAACTAACAAGTAACAATGGAATATCATCCTAAGTATATTTCATAACCCAAATAGGGAACTCTTCGATCCATATAGTTGAAAAGCAATGTCTTCATGCATGGATTGCCAACGCATTAGTAACCTCATTTTAACAACGTTGGACAAGAATAATACTCTCTACATCCTTGTTTCTACACCTCATTTTAATCTTATTCACAAATATTTCGACCTCATTATCTAAAGTATCTTCTCCATGAATGAGAGTCCAAATTACAAGCGAATTAATTTTCATCCAACAAGGCTGAATATATGCCTCTTTTGCCAAAGTGATACCCTCATTTAGAGTCATCGCCTTAGCAAGATCTATTGATCCAAAAATATGTTTGGCTTGTTCTGTAGCTAAAACAACGTCTCCCATCGCATCATGGATAACAACTCCAAAACCTACGTGATAATCTATAAGTGTCGCATCAGTATTTAATTTGTAATTTAAGAAGTCTGAAGGTTTCCATTTTCCAGCATCATGGGTCGAACTCAAGTTATTCTCTTATCTTTAGGACGGTATATTGTGTCTGCTTTGGCCAACGTTCCATTCTTTGGTATATTGTATTGTCAGGGAAATAGGATCTTCGATTGGATGTTGAATTTGGCCAATCGTCACTCTATTTTGTCTACTCCAAATGGTCCACAAGGCAACAATAAATACTTCCAGCTCCCCTATTGCCCTACCCAAAAAAAAAGTAAAATTATCATAAGAGGTTGTTAAAAAACATGTTACTGGTCTCCATTGAGTTTAGTATTTTCTATTTTTCTTGAACAAATATATGGCATGTAGTTCAATTTTCACTTTCCTTTTGCAAAGTGGGAAGCTACAATCAATAACAATTTTCCTTCTAAAAAGGTTTGCTTTTTACTAATGTACCAATATTACACTTGAAATTTTATTTAGAATGAATGTTGTTATCCTTTTGATACGCTAATGATATACTTGAAATTATTTTTTAATGAATAATACTCTATAGAGTCACTAATGTTGTACTTTAAATAAATTTCAAATGAGTATTGATCAATTATTAATGCACTAATAATATACTTGAAATTGTACATTGAATGAGTGTTGATATGTTACTGATATAGTTTAATTACATTTTTAATGAGTATTGATACATCAATATTGTACTTGAAGTGGATTTAGAATGAATGTTGATATACTACTAATACACTAATGATATATTTGAAATGAAATTTCAATGACTACTACTATATTATAAATACACCAATGTTATATTTAAATGAATTTTTAATGAGTATTGATAAATTGTTGATACACTTTGATGTAATACTTGTATTGTATTTTTAGCAAAGAATGATATATTATTGATACGTTAATAATATATCTATAATGCGTTTTGAATTAGTACTAATATACTATTGAAATACAATTGTTATACTTTAACTATATAATGATATGCGCCAAACTTCATAATACAATTGACGCTAAAACTTAAATAAAACCATCAAAATCAAACTAGTTCAATGAAAACAACTCCACATCAAAGAGAAACAAAAATTAAAAATAATATTCACTATAATCAAACAGACAACATGTATCGTAATACAATTAAAAACACGGTATATTTTATATTTGGTATATGAATTGACTTATATATCAAATATAAACTGTATCAATTGATTGATATATCAAGTATAAAGTATATCAGATATACTTGTTTATACACAAATGAGGGTAAAATTGGAATAATAAAGAAATACAGAAATAAGATTTAAAAATTTTGCTAGATTTGCAAGTTTTAAAAACTATTGCTAGATTTGCAAATACACTTATCTTTTCTGCTACCGATTACAATTTCCCTTTATTTGTAAGTCTCAATATCAAGATTGCAGTTGGATAGAACCTCAACTTTTAATTAGAAATTTGGTTAAATTTAGTTTCATGAATTTAAATATTAGGATTTGCTAATGTATTGTTTAATTTCAGTTTTAATTTAAGAACAATTCAAAACTCCCTTTTCATTTTATTTCTTTATTGGTTGATTTTGAGAAATTAATTCTATTAGTTTCTTCGAGATTAGACTTGGTTCTCCACTATTTTTAAAGTTATATTAAGAAAATCAATAATTATTTTGAAGGACTTCGACAATCCATCAGTAGTCAGACAATGTTTACATACGAATGGTAGGTGTGTGAGTAACTGGGGTGCATAGCAAGGCATGGGTGTCGGTAGCCAGTGCACTATAACATGCATCGTTCGGTTGTATGCACCTCTTAGAAGAATGGTCACTTTTGTGCTTGAATCGTTGGATCATATACCAAAGGATTGTAGGTGCTAGAAAACCTATTTTCAAGTTCAATCTCTACCTTTAAAAGGGAAAAAAACTAAGATTCCAATATGTTCAATTTCAATCTCTACCTTTAGAAGGTGTCAGGTTAGAAGACAAAACATAATTTTCTTCTCCCAATATTTTTTTTTCTAAGATAAGGTACTTGAACACCATGATCTAGTGATTGAAATATGGTGATGAAGGCCCTGTGGAAGTCCACTTCTCATTTGCACGAGTATCTTCAAGGAGTTCATCTCTTCCTTGATTCTTTAGGAGCTCTACTAAAGATATTAAAAATATATATACATAGGACTAGTGTTGATCTAGTCTTTTTTATTTGGAGAAAGTTTGGTAATCAAAGATTTTTGCTACCAGATATATAGTTTGAACCTAACAATATTATAAAATATATATATTTTATAAGGTAGATATATAATGAAATTATTACACAATGAGTTCAAAATTTGAGAAAACTCATAAAAAATCATTGTGATATAAATTAAATAAAATTTATATATCATTTATAAATTTAAACGAATAATTTTTATTTTGTTATTAACGTCATAAGTTAAACGTTCATTGAAAGAAAATTTTGGATTCATAACAAATTAGAAAAATGTAATTAACAACTTCAATAAATAATTTCAATTGTTCTAGCGATTCAATTTCATTGAGAACTCATCTCATTATAGTTTACAATATTAATGTAATGATTAAATAACGACTTGGCTCATTTAAAAGTCGTCCTATTTTCTATTTATTTATTAACCTAATGATTAAAAAAGACATAAAAGAAAATGAACCCCCCTCTCCTAAGATGATAAAAATTAGATTTGGGTCACATTGGACTCGTTGAGAGAAAAATGGGAGGCTGCCCATGACTTCAAGGACAACGTAACTCAACTTGCCAATGGATGCCAAAATACTTGCTATCCAATCCATCATCTCACTGTCTATTTCAACTAAACGGAACAGTGGAAAAAGCATGATCACGTGATGCTGGGCCCTTTGCATCTCACAGTCTTCCACATATGGACAAAGATAGTTTCCTTCTTCAAACCTTTTCTTTTCCACACATTTTTTTTCAAATTTGTTGCTAACGTGACACTTGAACCAAAGGGCACCATAACCCAAGTTCCAAATGGGCCATTCAAGTAATGCCACGTCTGTAGTTCCAGGGTTTGCTAGGCTACTATTTGTTAGTCCCTAAATTTGAAAACAACTTGACAACTTAAAGTGACAGCCGATGACCAAGTTGGGAACCCGTCAACGTCTGTAATTTTTTGTTTGGATTTTTATTTTTATTTTTTAATTTATGACTCGTCGACATTGATAGATTCACTACTGTACTATTTATGTGTTGTTTGAAAAATAAGTAAACTCTTTTATTGTTAAAATTAGAGACTTCATTATTGAAGCAAAAGTACACTCATCATCTATGACTATAGGAAAAGAATGATTCAGTTTTTATGATTGGTGTAATGTATTGTCTCTTTTTATTTTACTACATTGTCAAAAAGTAAAAAGCATGAAATAATAAACTTAAACTATGGTCTAAATTAAAGGTTTCAAGTAGATTTGTTAGTTGACTCAAGCAACAATAGAATTAGTCTTTACGGAAGTTGGCTGATAGCTCAACTTAGTTGTTAGTCTTGTGGGATTAGTTAAGTCTAATTTTAGCATTTGAGATTTTATAAATTGAAGAGCTACTGAATGGAAATATACACGTTCACAATTCTTCTCTTTTCTCTAAAAGAACAATTAGAATTACAGTGGTATCAGGGTTCTAAATTCTTAAGGGGCTTGTGAGTGAGAATTAGTGAAGTTTCTTGAGAGAAACTGATTGATACACCTATGAGAATTGAGTGAGATGGAGTTGGGATCAAGCAAGCTTTCTTCATTAGCTGAAAACTATCAAGCATGGGCTATTAGAATGCAAGCCTACATGGAGGGTTGTGATTATTGGGAAGCAATTGAGGAAGATTACAAGATTGCTCCACTTCTTCATAACCTAACACTACACGAGATCAAGACTTACCAGGAGAGGGTCACCAGGAAGGCAAAGGCTAGATCTTGCCTTTATGCAAGTGTGTCTCCTGCCATATTCAATAGAATTATGACCTTGAAGTCAGTGAAGAAGATATGACAGTTCCTCAAAAGTGAGTATGAAGGGGATGGGAGGATCAAGGGCATAGAGGTGTTGAACTTGTGAGAGAATTTCAGAGAATGCAAATGAATGATTCTGAGTTCATTAAAGAGTACTTAGACAAATTGATTGGGATTGCTAATAAGGTAAGAGAATTATGAACTAATTTATTTGACAATGAATTACTTCAAAAGATTTTGGTTTCAGTGCCGAGAGGTATGGAGCAACCATTCCCTCCTTAGAAAATACTAAGGACATTTATCAACACAGAGTGATAGAATTAGGTGGTACTTTAAAGCACAAGAGTAGAGGAGGTTGATGAGGTAGAAAGGAAGCATTTAGGAGGAATTGAAAGCCAGAATACAATAGGGAGAAGGTGGAAGATAGAATAAGTGGAAAGGGAAGAAGGGGAGTGGTAGCAGTAGTTCAGAAATTATAAAAAGGATGCAGGAAATGCAGGTTTCAGGAAGGGCAATGCATGCAAGCACTGTGGGAAGCAGAATCATCCACACTTCAGATGCTAGAGAAGGCCAGATGTAAAGTGTAGAAGGTGTCATTTAATGGGGCACATCGAGAGGTTATGTAAGGAAGTAAGAACTCAACAGCAAGAAGGAGCACATGTTGCAGTATAACAAGAAGAAGATCAACTCTTTGTGGCTACTTGTTTCTCATTAGTCACTCAATGTGACAGTTAGTTGGTTGATAGTGGGTGTACCAATCATATGACAAATGACAAAGATTTGTTCAAGGATATAGACAAGTCATTCAAATCAAGGGTGAAGATAGGGAATGGTGAGTATCTACAAGTGAAGGGGAAGAGAACAGTGTCAATAGAGAGTTGTGCACAAACGAAGCTGATCACTAAAGTGTTGTTAGTTCCAGAGATTGATCAAAATTTATTAAGTGTTGGTAAACTAGTAGAAAAGAGATTTAGAGTGCTATGTGAAGAAGAGAAGTGTCTTATTTTTTATTCTAGTGATAATGAGCTATTTAAAATAAAGATGCAATACAAGAATTTCTCATTGGATCTACTCAAGGAGTAAATAGCTTTCAAATGCCAAGTGGATGATAATGAGCTATGGCACATGAGGTTGGGATACTTTCATCAGAAGGGATTGCAGTATCTACAGAAGAATGAAAGGGTAATAGGAATACCAGTTTTGGAGGAGCTGAAAACAAACTGCGAAGCTTGTATCACTGGGAAGGAAACAAAACTTCCATTTAAGAAGTCAACTTGGAAAGCAACTAAGAAGCTACAACTCATCCACACCGATTTTTGTGGACCTCAACCAACTCTCTCACTACATGGTAGTAGGTATTTCATTATTTTTATTGATAATTATACTAGGATGTGTTGGATTTACTTCATGAAGTAGAAATTCAAGGTAGTTGAAGTATTTCAAAAATTTAAAAGATGGGTTGAGAATCAGAGTGGCTACAAAATTCAAGTGGTGAGGTCTGATAATGGGACTAGATACACATCACAAAGGTTCAATTCGTTCAATGAAGAAGCTGGAATAGCACATCAACTCACTGCTTCATATTCTTCACAGCAAAATGGAGTTAGTGAGAGGAAGAACATGAGTATTTGGGAGATGACAAGATTTATGTTGCATGAGAAGAACTTATCAAAGGAGTTTTTGGCTGAAATAGCAAACACAATAGTCTTTCTATTGAATTGATTGCCTACAAGAGTATTAGAGAGGAAGACACCCTATGAAACTTGATTTAATACTAAACCAAAACTAACAAACTTGAAGGTATTTGGTTGTTTGTTTTTTTCTCATGTTTTAGAGGTGAAGAAAGACAAGTTGAGTGAGAAGGTAGAACTAGGAATCTTTGTTGGCTATCATATGGTGTCTAAAGCTACAAGATCTATCAACCTCACACAAAGAAAATGGCGATTAATAGGGATGTTCAATTTTTGGAGGACGAGGAGTCAGACTGTATGAGAGAAGTTGAAGTGAAGCAACAAGAACTCTCTCTAGATCTTGATGAGCTGGTTGATGATACACCATTAAAGGGACTATATGACTAAGTGAAGGGTATGAAAGAAGTAGTGTAGTTGTGTTGGAGCCAGCAGGATATGAGAAAACTAAAAGAGATCAAAAGTGGATGGAAGCAATGAAGGAGGAGCAGAGTATGGTAGAGAAGAACAAGACATGAGAGCTGGTGGAAAGGTCTGCAAACAGAAAAGTGATTGGAGTCAAATGGGTTTTCAAAATCAAATTGAATCCAGATGGCTCTATACACAAGCTCAAGGCCAGGTTAGTAGTCAAAGGGTATGCATAAGTCTGGGTAGTTGATTTCTTCGAGACCTTTGCACCTGTTTCAAGGATGGACAATCAAGTTGCTATTGACTTTGTCAGCTTAGCATGGATGGAAGGTGTATCAGTTGGAGGTGAAGTCAAAATTCCTAAATGGAGAGTTAGGTGAAGAGAGATCTATGCCGAGCAACCAAATGGGTTCGTCATACCAGAACAATAACAAAGGTTTATTTGTTGAAGAAGGTTTTCTATGGGTTGAAACAATCTCTCAGGGCATGGTACAACAAGATGGATGAACACTTGTAGAACTTAGGTTTTGTGAAGAGTTTGAGTGAATCCACAATCTATTTGAAGAAATCATGTACTGATTTTGTGATTGTGTTTCTCTATGTAGATGGCTTGTTGATGACAGGAAGTGATGGTGCTCAAATAGAGGTATTCAAGCAAGAAATGATGAAGGTGTTTAAGATGACTAATCTAGGTTTGATGCATTACTTTCTCGATATTGAGATTCAGTAAGGACAAAATGCAGTATTCCTTTGTCAAAAGAAGTACATGAGAGAGATATTGAACAGATTGAATATGGAGGAGTGTAAGAGTGTGAACACTCCAATGATTCAGATGGAGAAATTGCAGAAGGCTGATGAAGAGGAACCTGCAGATGAAAGTATATAGAAGTATAGTTAGATGCCTCATGTATCTCTCTTACACTTGAACTGACATCATGTACTCTGTAAATGTCTTATCTAGATTTCTTCACTATACAAGCAAGAATCATCTGGTTGCTGCAACGAGGGTTTTGAGATATCTAAAAGGCACACTATCTTTTGGGATCAAATTCAGCAGGGTTGAGAGTTTTGAGTTATAGTATTACTCAAATAGTGATTCAGCTAGGTCATTGGATGATATGAAGAGCACTTTTTGGTATTGTTTCACTTTTTGTATCAAGATGTTTCTCATGATATTTAAAAAACCAAGATATAGTGGCTTAGTCAATTGTAGAAGTTGACTTTATTGCAGCAACTGCAGTAGTGAATCAAGTTGTTTGATTGAAGAAATTGATGCATAACTTACATCTGAATCCAAAAGAAAGTGTAAAGGTTCTTGTGGAAAATCAAGACACTCTAACTATTTCATTAAATCCAGTTTTTCATGGGAGGACCAAGCATTTTAAGATCAAGTATTGTTGTGAGAGAGATGTAGAAGGAAGGAGAAATGCAATTGGTCCATTGAAGCTCAGAGGAGCAAATAGCATATATCTTCACTCAGTATTTTAGTATTGGTCATTTTCAAGCTCTTAAAAGCAAGCTAGGTGTTTGTAGCCTTTGATTCAGGAGGAGAATGTTAGTTGATTCAAACTACAATAAAATTGGTCTAAAGTTCTAGTCTTTAGGGAAGTTGACTGATTTTGAGTTCAACTTAATTGCTAATCTTGTGAGATTAGTTAAGTCCAATTTTAATATTTGAGATTATATAAATTGAATAGCTATTGAATGGAAATATACACTTTCACAAGACTTCTCTTTTCTCTAAAACAACAATTAGAACTACAAGATGTAAACATTTTTTTTTCATGCTTGAAAGGAATAATAATAACCAAGAATTTTATTTAGAAGGAGCTTTGGATAAGTAGTTGAGTTTAATTCAAATATATTTCAATATGTACTATCCAAACATGGAAATTTCATACTATTTAACATTATATTTGAATTATGCATAAGTCATGCACAATCCCAACCTAACATAGACTACCCATGAGTTAGGCCATATGTCTAAGCCTAGACTCGAAATGGATTAATTATCCATGTGTTTAGTGGTCATGTACACCCAATCCAACTAATTTGGTTTATATCACTTTATTAATGAATTCGATCTATTAAATTATGTCCAATTTTGAAACTTTACAATTTTTTCTTAACTAAAATTATTCAATAAATAATTTTATAAGCTAGTAAAGAAATTTCGTTGATCTACATATTGTGAACTTCAAATGATGTTACAAGCTTACAAGTCTACAGTGTTGAAATATTCATCGCTAAAGTGGAATCTCTTTATTTAGTCATGTCAAAAAAATTAACTAGAAGGTATATTGAGCCAGTAACACTCATCTAAATTGTTGTGATTATATTGATTTAATTACTAATTTAAGATGTATTTTTATTATGCTCATATTATCTTTGATTACATGTTTATATTTATTGGGCTAATTACTTATTGATCATTGTTGAATAAAATTATGCTTTATTTGTTGACTGCTCATGGTCCACGTTTTTTTAGCTCTTTAAAAAAGTAAAATGAGGCCGAAGTACCTTTGCCCAATTTATTGGAATCGGTTTGGTTCAATTTATAAAATCTCAGTTTATTTCAGGTTAGTTGAACCAAACCAAACTCATTATGCTATATATACATCCTTATTCATAGAAACCTAAATAAATCATTTTGAGATTTTGGCCTCTTTGGGGTTAGAGTGAAAAATCAAACGAAAGGAAGAGGTTAAGGATTTCGCCACTGCTCGACACCTCCGTTACTCCCCATTACTGGAGAGTAGACGTTGTTGCCATCACGAGGGGACTCATGCGTGTGTGCTTGGTTGTTCATCGAACTTGTTGGCGATCTCCTTTGAACCTTGGAACCGTGCGGCCTTGTGGGTCCTTTTCGAACAACGAAGGTGGTATCATTCTAGCTTTATGTTCTTATTTGTTTCCTTCCTCTTGTATGTTCCCTCTCCCATATTTATTTTGTATACGTGTATGTACTTGAGGAAGTTCTTCATTCTTGATTATTGAACTTCCAAAAACTTTAATCTTTATGATATTCTCTCTATACAAATGCCTATTATTGTTGTCTTTTCTTAGAGCTCTTAATAATATTCACTAAGCAAGGTTGTTTAGGCCAAGAGAAATTAAATTCCTCGAGGCTAGAAATATGACTAACGTTTTAAAGTAATTTTACATATCTGTCTTTCAATTTTAACGAGATCATGCAAATTCCAATAACTCTGCAGGTGTTATT
>JAOANK020578566.1:0-12105 GCA_026257165.2 Telfairia occidentalis
TAGAAACTTTTGAAGTATCTCTATAAGAAAAGAATACAAATAATAGTAAATTTGATTTACTATATTTTTCGTGGAGAATAACATCTCATTTTGATAGTTGATTTAGAATCAATTATCTACATTTATTATTAATCACAATTATGTAGCTCTTGGAAAATGCGTAATAATGTAGAATAATCTTTACAAGTTGACACTAGTAGTTCTATCTCAACTGATGTAGTGGGAGACATTAAGATGTCATTAAATAATACTTCTTACTTGATATTGAACAAGGTACTTTTAGTACTATTTTTTAAAAAAATTTGATTTCTTGAACTTTATTATTAGAAAGTTCATATTGTATGAATTTAGAAAGTAGTAGAGTTTGTATTTTCAAATCAGTTTGAAAAATGTTCAATTGGTTACAAGAAAAAATTGTATGAGTTAAAATTGTTAACATATACAATACTATACAATAATGAGGTATTTTAGAACTATAAGAGTCCAAAATAGAAAGACAAAAAGGTTTCTCCTAAAGTTGATACTTATCTTTGGCTCACACTAGTAAAGAGTAGCTCTTTAAACAAGTTAGAGTCTGACACTTTACATGTCTGTAAATCTTGTCTTTCATGCAAGATAATCAAAAGGCTTTTTGTTAAAAAAGACTACAAGGCCAAAGAACACTTTGAGCTTACACATTAAGACCCAAATGGTTTGGTAAATGTAAAAGCAAGCTAAAGTTATAATAATTCATCCCCTTTGTAGATGATTATTTAAAATATAAGTATCTTTTAATTCAACATTAGTCTAAAACACTTGAAAAATTCAAAAAGTGTGAGACCGAAGTTGAAAATTATGTCGATAGCTCTATCAAAACGCTATGATCAGATCGTGGTGAAAAGTACATATATGAAACGTACTGAGATTAATTGATAGAAGTGGGATAATATCCCAACTCTTAACACCTAGTACAATTGTGTAAAGGGTGTTGTAAGAGGAGAAACATGATCTTATCCGACGTGGTTAAATTAATAATTAGTTACACACCATTACCAAACTCTGATTAAGATATGCAATAGAGATTGCATAGTAAACAAGATTCCTTCCAAAAGTGTCTTAAGACAACTTTTAGGTTATGGGAGAGTAGTAAAACTACTCTACAATACTTTAACGAGCGAGAATGTCAAGCATACATGCTAAAGACAAATTCAGAAAAGGTTAGAACGAGTTCATATATATGCCTAAGTGTAGGCTATATCCATAGGTAATGAACGAATCTATTAAAATAAAAATAAAAGGATGTGTAAATCGAAGTTACAAACCTTCAAAGTAAGATTAATGGCAAATGGTCAAACCCAATAGAAGAAAATTGACTATGAGTAAAATTTCTCCTTTGTTGTCATACTAAAGTCTATAAACATTCTATAATCTACTAATTGTTGCATATGCAATATGAAAACTAGATGTTAAGACTTTCTTTGTGAAAGAAAATCTTAAAGAATGCATCCACACAAATAAACTAGAGGGGTTTGTATTTAAGATTAAGAGCAAAAGGTTTGCAAATTGTAAATAGTCATTTATGAAATGAATTTGATCTCAAGATCTTTGAACATTAGGTTTGATAATGAAGCTTGTATAGACAAGAAAATCATTAATTGCTTAGTGGTTGTTTCTCATTTTTATGTTGATGACATCTTACTCATTGAGAATGATGTGTAAGATTGCTATGTAACATAAAAAGTTGATTACCTAACTAATTCCAAATGAAGGATTTGGAATAATTTCATTTGTCATAAAGATCCAAATAGGGATTGCAAAGATAAAATATTAACTCTCAAACATCTTATATTGACAAGATTGTTGTCAAGTAGGTGATGCAGAACTTCAAAGAACGGTAAGGTGCTCTTCAAGAATAAAGTTACTTTGTCCAAAGAAGAGGATCCTAAGACACCTCAAATGTTGAGAACATAAGATTGATTATCTACGGTTGAGTCGAAAATAGTCTAATGTATACATGAGACATAAAATAAAATTAAGTTGGTTAATATCTACCAGTCAAAGAATGATATGACCATTAAGTAGTAAATCTTTAAAATTTTCAAATATCTATGCATAAACGAGAAATTATATGTTTGTGTATGTAGCTAAGAATTTGATTCTTACAAGATACATTAATCATAATAAAGATTTATGGACATCTATGTTGAGATTATTTTTACCCTGGGTGATTGAGCCATCAAATATGTTTAATATCCTTTGTTGTAGAGCAAAGAAAGAACTTGTATGACTTAAATAGTTCTTATTGATATGAAAGTGTTTCAAACGAGGTTAGAACTTTAACACTACTCTATTATGATGGAGAATTAATGAGCTTTAAGGGACTTAGACACCATCAATATATGGAGAAACATGTTAAAAGAAAGCATCATGGTGATGACCAAGATGGTCTTTAAGGGACAATTGTGTTGATTTATTTAGTAAAACTCTTTGGGCTAAATTGCTTGAGGGTTACCTAGAAAGTCTAGGGTGACGAGACATGTCTCATCTTCACTATGACAAGTGTGAGAAAATGTTGGGTATAGAGTATGCCCTAGAATACATGTCTCATCGGCTTTAGTGCAACTGAGAGATTGTTGAGATTTATGCCCTAAAGCCTCGTAACTTGTATAATATTATTTATAAAATATATTTTTATATGTAATATTTATTATCTATTTTTTGAAAATCCTACGTTACTAATATAATCTTGAACAATATATAGTTGACATTACAAGAGAATCATGTTCAAGAAGTAACCTAAAGAGTCTATAGTATATGGATAAGGTTGGGTGCCTTATCTTGATGACACTATTTATACAATTCACTTTGTAAAGATTACAAATGATTTGATCCAAATCGTTCAAGTGGAGACATATGAGTTGGGTATTATATACAATGAGTTTGTATAAGACTAGATAGCGAATTTTTTTATCTCCCTTCATAAATCTATTTAAAGAGAAGATTAATATTTCACAGGATGATCATATGCGACTCGATCTCAATCTTGAGTGAATTATGAACTCATATCTGTAAGGGCACATCCTTTAATTAACAAGATGAGAATGGTTTTTGAAGCCGATTCAACAAGCCTACTATATTGGGAATATGACCAAATGGGGAGCTGGGAACGTAATCTCACAAGATGGAATTCAATTCTTCCCTTATAGGGTAAGTAGATGAGTAATTCCTTTAAGTGATGATTTCAGGATTTGAACAATGGGCTCGTACCCTCTCACTGGCCAGAGAGACTTAGTTTATGGTTGGATCATAAACATATTGTTCATTAGAGGATCAGTGTTACTTAAAGTTTAAGATGTAATTACAAGGGTAAAACAGACATTTGACCTAGCCGTAATTATGAACTACTCGTGAAGGGTCAACTTGCATGTAGTAATTATATATCCATGGACATAACCTGTTCTACAGTGCATAAGAGTGCAACTCTGGGGTTTTTAGTTGAGTGATATTGAGTTATTGAATGAAAAGTAATTAATTAATAAGTTTAATTAATTAATCTTGTATCATTGGAGCTTATCATCTGTAGATCCATAAAGTCCCCTTGTTAGCTCACTAATGGATTAATTACATTGAGAAAAGTTAAATTTGAAGTTGTTCAAATTTAAATGTATTTGACACATTGATTAAAAGAAAATTTTATATATGCAATTTTAATGTAAAGTATATAATTATTTGAATGAGATTCATATAATTTAAATATATTTTAACATATAAAATATTAAAATATGAGATTTGATTTTCAAATGATTATTTGAATGAAATTCAAATAATTATATATATTTTAATATATAAGATACTAAAATATGAGATTTGTCACTTTAAATAATTATCTGAATGAGATTTAGATAATTTAAATATAAATTTTATTAGCCTTAGATTTCATTCCAAGCCCCTATAAATAAAACCATTGGGTAAGCTTAAATCATTCAACCCTTGAGAAATACACTAATTTTCTGTAGAAATTTTTCTTCAATGTTTCAAGGAGTTTCCCACCAACCTTAATCCCTTTGAGTTATAGCCAGGAAGATCTAGTGGAGAAGTTACTTGGAAGTTGCCAAAAAGATCTTGAGGAGAAGTTGTTGAGATCTAGGAACGTCTTGTAGAGGAGTTGAAAATAATGATTTCTTCAAAGGTATTTTTTTTTCTTACTATATAATTCTAAATTAATTTCAATGTCGATCCTAGATTCTAAATTGTTTAGAACTAAAATTTTGCTGCGTGATGAATCGTTCAACCCTACAAATCCAGCAAAAATGATGATACATAGAGTGTCTCCTTCTTCTAGGTAGACATATTTGAGGTGATCCAACAATGGTTTCATTTCTAATTCAGGGGCTTCCAGGAGTGATAGCCTGATAGGTTTTGTTTGCCTCTTTGACAAGTTAAGGGATTCAAAATGTTTGCTACTAAAGGAAATTAGTTCATACTACAATATCGAAAAGACAACAAACAAATAAATGAAAATAGTAAATGCATTATTAACAAAGGATGTAACACCCCGTAGGGCTTAATGACATTTTTATAATTAAGCCAAAAGAAGTTAGGATTAAGGTTCCAAGTGCATCCTATATAAGGATAAGTTAGGCCTCAGTCCCTCTCACTTTTATTTTGCCAAAAGGAAGAAGGAACAAAAAAGGGAAAAAAAGTCGATTCTTTTCATCTCCTCTCCAATTCTCGATTTTGTTCCCCCTCTCCCTCTTGATTTTTCTTTCCTTTGGCCACATTGTTCCAGCAACATTAACTCCAGAACAAGGCCGATCCAGATCTGGTTGGTGTGCTATGGATCGTTGGTAAAAAGTTTTGGTAAGTGTTCTCGTAGTTTGGAGTCTTTTCTCGCTGTTTTCTTCACAAACCAAGTGAATTTTTCTTGATTTCTGGCAGTGGGAAGCTGAGGTCCGTGTGAGACCTCAGTTTCAGAAGGTAAGGTCCTGATTTTGTTCAGTATGGCCATTAATCCCATTTTTCCTCCTTTTTCCTGTTGAAAAGTTAGTTTTTAGTGCAACGATAGGTGAAAAAGGACCCTGAGGACCAGATCTACACATTGGTGAAAACAAGACATCGATCGGAGCAATGGAAAGCCCTCACGCACTAGAGAAAAACTCTGCCCGCAAGAAGCCACACGTGCAAGATTGAGGCCGAGCGTGTGGGCTCGTGAGGCGTCAGATTGAGGTGTGCTGGGTGGCGTTGGAACTGTGGTGACCTGAAGTTTAGGTTAGGGGGTCCCTGACTAAAAAATCAGTGGCGCGTGGTGGTGGCAATGGTGCGAGTGGCGGTGCGTGGAGATAATTTTCTTAAACAGTAAGCTCCCCTTAGTGTATTGTCCCTATATGTAGCCTCAAAAGTTGTTAAAAAGTAGTTTTATGATAAATTTCTAAGTAAAGTTCATGTTTGACCTTATGTTGACCAAGTGTGCTTTGACCAGTTCTTTAGGGAACCTTATAGGATTCGCTTGAGGTAAGTGAGTTCACTTACGGACCCATAAAGGCTTAGGTTAGATGATGTATGCAAGTGAATGTTCTTTATGCATGTGTGTAGGGTAGTTTGTAATTTGAAAGATGTGGCATGTATGATTTGGCAAACCATGATATGTGATGTGGCATGTATGATGTTGATATGCTTAGGTGATCTTACTATGTATATAAGCATGCTTGAGAATTGTTTGTTGAATTATGATGTGACGATGTTTATTTTGATACGACATGCATGATGTAGTTGTTAAGATTTCATATCGTATGCATGTGAGACCTTGCATGAACCATAGAACCATGAACCATGTTTTCTATGAGGGAGACAACTGCCTCCCACGCCCAAAGTGTTGGTGTTGGGCAAGAATTTAGCTATGCTGACAGGGTGTCATCTAACATCAGTTACAATTGGCTTTCTCCCATTTAAATCGAGGGCCCAACACTCGTATCCAAAATGAGATGACACTATGGTGGGGTAAAGGTAGTTGTTCACTGAGTATGATAAGTACAGTATACAATCGACCATTGAATGATAGGTCCCAAAAGACTACATGTTGAGGTTGCATGATTGTGTGTGTATGTGGTCTAACCCCGTAGGTGGGGTTACTTATTGAGTATTTGTTAAAATACTCAACCTATGTTATTAACTTTTTTTCATGTAATGAACGTGTCGTGCATGGTGGCTGAGGTGCGAGGTTACGAGGCTGATAGCACACAAAAATGTGCTATCCATAAGTTTGATTTTAGCTAGTTTTGTTCGATAATTTAAGTACTTTCACGTATTTTTATATTAATCTGTAGGTACCAAGCATAATTAGAAGAAAATATGATTTCAGGGATGATCAGATCAAAAAACGGGCTTAGAAAGACTAATTTTTGCTAAGAAATGAAGAAAAGATGCCAAAATACATGAAGACCCGAGGAGGCAGCGTCGAGATGCTATGCCCAAGCGTTGAGACGCTAGAAATTATAGGAATTTTGGAGCTATGATCATCAGCGTCGAGACGCTGCTCAATGGCGTCGACACACTGCTCAATGGCATTGAGCGCCGACGCACGCGCTCAATGCTGTGCACCAACGTTCATGCTCGCACCCCCAGCCACACGATGACACTCCAGCGTCTCAACTCCGTGCTACGCGCGCGCTCAACGCTGCACACCAGCCCACGTGCGAGCGCGCGCATGCGTCGTCACCCCAGCGTCTACACATCGCCGCACGCCTTGCTCAACTCCCAACGGCCACACGCGCAAGTGTCCATGTGCTCGCGCCCTTTTAGCAACCAACCTAAATCAGTGTGGAGACGATGTTTCAGTGTCTCGACGCTTTCACTTTGTGTCGCCCTAACTTATGCCGCGCCCCACACCCTTTGACTAAACAAGACCAGCGTCTCGAAGCTGACTTATGGCGTTTCGACGCTGTAGGCAGTGAGCTTATTTTAAGATCATTTTTCATTCTGAAAAAAGGAGGTCATTTGGATACTCTAGAGCACGACTTGGAACACGGTGTTTCAGAGGAAGAGGAAGCTTCCCATGGAGTCCCCGGAGCGATCCAAGGCTCGGGATTGTAGGTCTTATGTCGGAAACGAGTTTGACACTTGTCTTTGGGAGTTTTCTTCCCATTTTCAATACTTTGTTCCGTTTTGCGTTTTCTTTAGGAATTTTTGGTTTAGTTGTGAATTTAAGTGACAGAATTCTGCCTTGATGTATTGTAACGCATTGTAACTCTGTTTAATGCTTTATTAATTTATGGACTTTTTCATATCCTCTATGATTATTCATGCTTTTGTATGCTTAGTGCGGTTTAATCTTTTGATCAAGGATTAATCTTGTTGCATGATGTAAGTGTTAGCTCGAGAGAGTAGGCCTTAGATTAGATCTCGATTGCATGACTGTAGTAAGCTAACGTGATGAGCAGAGGTCTATTATTTTAGAGAAGCATGTGTTATTATCTCTAGTGCGTCTGTTGTGAACCATGATGACAAATGGATTTGCCCTGAGCTCGAGAGAGGAAGGGATCACAATGGATCTACTAAGAGGTGGTAATTGGTGGATAATTTGTAACGCCTTGCTAGGTGTGTGGGTAAGAGACCGAGATGTTGAGTCTGCATGTTTAGTAAGAGACTAGCTGAGCTCGAGAGAGGAAGCCAAACTTTAATTAAATGCAGGTTATAGTTGCATGGCGATAGAGAAGCCCGTTTTTAGTAAAGTTTGGTGTCACAAAGCATAGCAATTAAGGCCAAGGCACGTTTTCCTTATGTGTCCTCCATCTATCTAGGAGTAGAAGTAGTGTAATCTAGATTTCCTTTTAATAATGGTTTCCATAGATAAAATGAGGTGTGCTTATCTGTTGTACTTAATCAAACTAGAAACCCAATCCCGAGGACGACATTCAACACTCATATGCACTATACTAAAACTGACTCGTACACTGCGGGGCATCGCACTGGGTGGCGATCAAGTTTATGGCATTTGCTGGTGACTGATCGAATGCCGGTGTTGGTATCAAGTTTTTGGTGCCGTTGCCGGGGATTGGCGATTATTTAGTTTGGTTGATATCGTGGAGAAAATATCGAGTCTTACTCTAGGGTGTATCTTTACTTAGTGTGTTTGTTCTTTGTGTTGTTTTTCTTGTTTTTGTTTATTGGGTCGGATTAGGTACTAGCTAACTGGATTGGCCACCCATGTATGTTTTCTATCTCTTTATCCTTTGTCTTTGTTGTTGTGTTTGTTTTGATTTGTAGATGTTGAGTGCCAGAAATTCTCGTTCCCGACGCTAAACCTCGATTTTTTGGGACGCTTATTTCACTTTGGATACCATTTAAGATCTTCTCTCTCCTAACAGGGCAGTATTATCCTCTCTATTCTTTAATTCATTGTTCCTTGCATGTTTTGTGAGTTATACATTGAGGACAATGTATGTTTTAAGTTTGCGGGCGTGGGTAGTACTCTGTGAGTCCTGATTAGCTTAGGGCGATTTTGAGCTTAATTTTTTTCGATTTTTCTGAATATTATTTGTGTTGAATTGTTGTAGAATTTCTCTATGCATGTTGTCAATGAAGCGAGTTTGTGATATTGCTTTGACTGATCTGTTGTGTGTGATTGTGGAAATGGGATAACATCATTTTTATCTGGGCTATTTCAAATCCTTCTCAGAATTCCTTGTTTATTGAGCACGTAGCCCTCTTGTCTAGGTTTTGAAGGTCTAGGGTGTCTTTAGGGAGATTGTATCTTGAGGAAGTCTCTGAAAAGGATGTGGTTATGTTTAAGTAGTTCATATGCATGTCTAGTGTGTTGAATAAAAGGGAATAAAATGAAGGGGATTACTCCGCCTTTCTTATGCCCTTAGTCAATAGGCAATGCAAAATGTGAAAAGAAAGTGAGTAAGCCTTGGCCCTTGGATAGATGTATTGCTCGTAGTTGGACACTCAGCGCCAAGGAAGCGGGCGTAAGCCAAAATAAAAGTGATACATCTTGAATGGGTTCCCTTCCAAAAGAAAAGAAAGAGAAAAAGAGAAAAAGAAGTAGAAAAACAAAAGCAAAAGAAAGAAGTAGAAAAAGAAGAAAAGAAAGAAAAATAGAAAGAAAGAAGTGAATAAAACTCTAGGATGCATTTTTGTGCTTAAATGTTCCATTGATCGAATTAGGAGAGCCTCGTGAGGTTTTTCTAACGTCTCCCAGGCTTATAAAAACTAGGACTAGATGGGCTTGCACACACACACACGAGGGGTGAAGATAATTGGCCTTGAAATCTTTCGGTGATAGAATGTGCTTGTAAGTTTCTATGTTTGCACCTGCTTGTCCATTGGAGCAATTGAGGCTTGAGTTAATTGCATGCTTAGAGAAGTTTCGTTATCTTGTTAGTGTTCTATTTTAATTTTGCTCGGGACTAGCAAAAAATTAAGTTTGAGGGTGTTTGGTAGCACACAAAAATGTGTTATCCTTAAGCTTGATTTTAGCTACTTTTGTTCTATAATTTCGGTGCTTTCACTTATTTTTATGTTAATTTATAGGTACCGAGCATAATTGGAAGAAAATATGATTTCGAGGAAGATCGAGTCGAAAAACAAGCATAGGAAGACTAAAGATATGATAACTCTTCCAAAAAAAAGCCAAAATACATGAAGACCTGATAATTATGGGTAGTTCGTAATGCCTTACTAGGTGTGATCTCGATTACATGACTGTAGTAGGCTAACATGATGAGTGAAGGTCTATTATTTTAGAGAAACATGTGTTATTATCTCTAGTGGGTCTGTTGTGAATCGTGATGACAAGCGGGTTTGCCCTAAGCTCAAGAGAGGAAGGGATCACAATGGGTCTACTAAAGGGTGGTAATCGGTGGGTAGTTCGTAATGCCTTGCTATGTGTGTGGGTAATAGACCGAGAGGTTGAGTATGCATGTTTAGTAAGAGACTAGCTGAGTCGGAGAGAGGAAGTCGAACGTTAGTTAAACCCAGCTTATAGTTGCATGGCGATAGGGAAGCCTATTTTTAGTAAAGTTCGGTGTCACAAAGTATAGATTTCCTTTTAATAATAGTTTTCCTAGATAAAATGAGGTGTGATTATCCATGGTACTTAATCAAACTAGAAACACAATCCCGAGGACGACACTCGACACTTAATTCACTATACTTAAACTGACCCGTACACTGTGGGGCATCGCACTAGGTGACGATCAAGTTTCTGGCATCTGCTGGTGATCGATCGAATGGCCGGTGTTGGTGCCAGAGGCTATGGAGTAGTTTTATCTTACACTTTCCTTTCAAACATTTGTTTTGGCCTAAGACTTTTCAACGTTCAGTTATTTTCACGTTTTCTAGAATTTGGTTTATTTTCTATGTTGTTGATGCTAGTTGGGATCCCACCTTTAAAATCTTTGGAAACTTTGAGTTTTCTAACTGTATACTTGAAATTTTCTTTTGAATTAGTTTTAGTTGTTTATTCATGCCATGTAGTAGCGATCCTAGGCTTAATTTAAGTCGGATCGTTACAGTTGGTATTAGAGCCCAATTTGGGATTCTGTAGACTACTTACATTGTAAGCATAAGGATGTCATAGATAAATCTTCATGGCCAAGTCATAACCACCTCGCCACCACCAGGTACGTTAGTTGATAATGAAAAGTTAATTGGCTAAGTATGTGGTTGTAACATTATTTACCCGGTAGTTGAAATGATTTTTGTTAAACATGTTGTAGCATGTTGTACTGTTACTGTAAACCTTATGATAATGGATAGATAATAGACTTAAGTTAGTAATTAGAAAATACCACATCGAGGACATGGAGCTGGTAGGCGTGGCCGTAGACGTAGTAGAGGAAGGGGTCGAATGGCCCCTCAGCCAACGGCTCCTGCTGTACCCCAAGGACAACCTGAAGTTCAGCCAGAAGATCTGCATCAAGAGCAGCCAGTTGGTCAGCTTGAGGTTCAGCCAGAAAATCCACCTTAGGCGCAGCCTGTTGATCATCAGGCAGCACAACCCTAGTCCGGCTAAGCTACTGTGCAAGAGTTGTGGCAAGAGTATGCTTCAGGTGCAACAAAGAAGGGCACATTGCTGCGAACTGTCCAAGGAACGATCCGACTGGTTCGGGATCAGCTGGAACTTTGAGCCAAGCTGACACACAGAAGAGTAAGGTGTTTGCAACCACACAACAACATGCGGCAAACTCTAATACCTGACAGGTACCTTACTCATATTAGATCATTATGCATTTGAACTACTTAATTCTGATTCTACTCTTTCGTTTATCTCTAGATCATTTGTAAATAAGACCAGGTTAGACTTAGAACCATCAGATCATGTAGTGTCAGTTTCCACTGCCGGAGGAGTAATTCTATTAGCTAGAGAGTTTATAAAAGCTTGTAAGACTTTAGTGTCAGGACATTTGTTAGATATGACACTAATAGTCCTACACATGTTTGATTTTGATGTAATATTTGAGATGAATTTGTTGTCTGCAAACCATGCCATCATTGACTGTTTAAAGAAAGAAGTAGTTTTTAACCCACCTAGTGAGGCGAGCTTCAAGTTTCGAGGGTTTCAACCTCGAAAAGCTCCTGGAGTGATCTCGGCGCTAAAGGCAAGAAGGATGGTGGACCACGGTGTGCATTGTTGGCTGATTAATGTAGTGGACACTAGTAGTGCTGAGGTTTCTGAAGGAATCGAGTTCCCAGCGGAAGCGGTTGAACGCTTAATGCATTCAAAAATGAATTTGGATAGGAAACATGTATTACAAAAAAACCAAAAATACAGAGAGAATGAAATACCTTTGAAGATTTTTTTTCAAGTAATTCTTCTTTGGATGTTGATGAACACCACCAATCGGGATACACGTTATTCTCTAGATAATTAGGCCTTGGAATAGTGGTCTCCAAGATTAATAGAGGGAATATTGAGAGAGGGAGAATTCTGCAGAAACGTTAAGGAAGCACAAAAGCTTCATCTCGTTTATTTATGTGAGAGAGAGAGGTGAGTGGATTGAGTGAAAATCTCCCCACTCATCACCTTTAATATGATAACTCCCAATGAGAGTTATCATATTATAAAATTAAAATTAATTTTATTTATTTAATTAATTAACATTTAATTAATTAAAATTAATATTA